>JALDNG010000005.1:14062500-14300000 GCA_024349245.1 Neodontobutis hainanensis
GTGTAATATCCAAACATATTGTCACTTGCTCAATTTATCCTCCATTGGTTCTCATCTTATGACGCACAGGCCACAGACCACAGTGTTATGTGACTATTATTGCTATTGAGTAATTTGATCAAGAACTGTGCAATGGGTGGGAGCTTGGTTTTTGGGTAATGGGAGATGTAACATAAAAAGAATATATATATCCCTTCACACGGGGGACCTAAGTTTGCATCTGACATCGTTACAATTTACCCATATGGTGGATAAAATCAGACATTCACGGTAGTTTTGGTTATGGTTTAATATATGATTTTGTTATCACCGTGATGCATAATTATAATGATAGTGATATCTTTTCAGTTCTGCAACGATATTACAATGAGTCAGTAAAGGTAGACTGAAGACTGTAACATACATTTACAAACAGAAAACTCACTTAGATGGAAAGACAACTATTGGTGGATTTTCACGACGATACACAAAGAGGTATAAGTAGAAGGGTTGTCATTGCACTTTCAACTTTCAAATTCTTTATGATCTTTATGATTATGATCTCACAGCAATGTCATACCTGCAAGCTTCTTGGTCTGATTAGGAACACATGAGTAACAGCCATTAGTGCACCTCTAAAGCAGGCACTTTTTCTCGATGATTAATATGACACTTTTCTGTCAAAATGTTTCCCCATTTACTTGCAAGACCATTTTGGACACTAGAAAAATTACTGCAACATTGTTTTACAACATGAAGTCCTTTGTATGCCCCTGTCATTTGCACACAAACACAAGTACACACTATCCCAGGACAGATCCATCAGCTCACCAATGATCCGTGCTGTGCTCCACATCTTTCTCTTTTCCTGCATTTTTCTCTTTTGAAGCCTTTTTTCATTCTTTCTTTCCACTCCACTCTGTTTCTTCTTCTCTTTTCAGTCAGTGAGCATAATCGACAGTGGGGTCTGGAGGATTGGGGCGCAGCAGGAGTCATTAGCCCGAGCTGGCAGGCCCACTTGGCGACTCATTTTGTTTGAGCGTGTGCAGACGTGTGTATGTGTGTAAGGAACTACTGGAAATGGCAAAGAGTTTCTTTAAAATTGCCCCTGTCTAAAATTGGAAGTGTCACACTGAGACTTGCAGAAATCTTGAATAGAAATCATTCTTAGAAGATTTGGGTAATGGTCATTTTAAATTACCTGGGACGTGGAAGTTAACAGGTCCAGGATATTATTCCTTCGGGCAATGTCATCTTACATTTTTCTTGTATTTTGGTACAATTTGAGACAGCGAATATCTGACCATCCACTTTTGCTGCTATGAGACTTCAGTGGTATCATCAGAGTGCGTTACATACAATTGTGACCCAGTTTCCCAAATGAAAGGTATTTATGTTAACCTGACTCTGACAGATAGAACATAGTTTGTTCCACAGTACCATCTGGGAGGGCTCCCGTTGAAAAGAGCAGAAACTTTAAATGAATGCAGCACTATGTTGTTAACTTTTTAATTTTTCCTGTTTGGAAAATTCATTGGCCACCAGGAACACCCAGTATGTTTTGATGTTGGTAGGGAAAACCAGAGTACCCGGGGAAAACTCACACAAGCAATGACTAACCCACTAATTATAATTGACTGTTTATATCCGATTCAGACATGTTTGGGACATTGTTAGCTATCTTTAGGTATCTTTAACATGAGCGAGATGCAAAGGAATGAACAGTGTACCTAAACAAGATGAAGCTTGTTTGTTAACTTAAGTAAGTCAGCCAATTAAAGACTCCAACATCATAGAATTGCTGTCATTTTCACTGGTTTGCAATAAGTATGAAGGCACAGACCCAGATTTGCCCAGTTGTTCTGGGAAATGGTAGGGTTTTCAGCAGACTTTGCTTTAAATGTAATCCACTGTACTTGTTCTTTAGAAAACTCCATTTAATCAAGTGGAGTACTAAAAGTTTCTGCTACATTTAAAGTTAGTATTAAAACTCGAACGGGACTTAATTTGCCAGCAATATCAACATTGGAACAACTCCAGGACTGCTCACTCTTGAGGTGGTGTTGGGGGTAACATTCTAATTATAGATTTTGTCTGTGTATGTTTTTATATGCAACTTTTGTTACAGTAACAGTAATCTGAATTTAACCCAAATTTAGCCTGCTACAGCAACCATTTTTCTCTGAACACAACAAACAAACAAAGCCAAATAATATTGCACTAAAAAAATTAACTTTTGTAGATGGCTCACTCTTGAACACGCTTGAATAAAGTATATTTGAAAATGGAACTGCTTTTTTTAATAGTTCAAATCAGCATTAAGTATTTTATAATAAGCCTCTGAGTTGCCAGTCAATAGGGATCCAATTTGTGAACTTCCCTTGAGATGATTTCTGTAGGTCGGCTTGTACAACTGACGTTCTAGTCACTCTCACACCCTCAGGGCAAGTCTATTCTGCCAGTCTCATAGTGTACCAGTGAACTCTTCTAACATTTACAACCCTGGGAAAACAGAGTGGGATATTGATGAATGACTGGAGTGTAAAAACAAATGCCAAGGCACAAGGGGCATCACGGGATGCACTTGCTTACTCCGGGAAAATCCATATCCACTTTTGATGGCATTAAGTGGATCTAACTTGTCAATCTGGGCACAGCTGTAGGCACACTATGTGAACTAAAGAGTATGCATGGGTTACACTTCATAAAGAACACTTCGGCATTCTTAGAGAAAACGGTTGATTCTATTGGTAAAAAAAAGAAAGTTTTGGCAGTTCAAATCAATTTCAACATGCACATGCAAATCATAGTTTGGTGTTATGGCCTTGAGTTCTAATCACAGCTCCAAACATTTTCTTTACAGTCCTGTTTACGGACCAAAACTCATCTCCTTGGAATCATTTTGTCATTTTTGTCAACATTGATTTGTTTACATATACTTATTCTTAGATAATCTATAACTGTTATATAAGTTGTATTTTTAAGTTTATCTGAATGAAAACCTGCTCCACTTGTTTTGTTGCTAATTAGATAGACACAACTTTAAACCTCAGTGTTTATTATCTGTTCAGAAAGCAGAGGAAACAAAAAGAGAAAGAAAAAAGCCCCACTGAAGTCATAATTATGAGTTTTATTATTTTGTTATTTATTAAGGTGTAATTATGACTTCAGTGGGTTTTTTATTATTTTTTTGTTTTCTCTCATTTAGTTTTGTCTTAATTATTAGAATTTCAAGTTTTTAATAATTATGGCATATAAAATGTTATAATTTGAAATGGCTTTATGGCTTTCGAAAGTCAAAAGTATAAAATTAAAAGTCATAATCATGACTACCTGTGGGGCTTGTTTCTATTTACTAGATCAAACTTCTGGTAACAAAATAGAGTAAGCTTAAAATGGTAAGAGTAAAACAATAATCACTAACACAGGAGCCATTTACCTTTTAACTGAGTGACTTCTTGCAGATTTTGACCTTTTTTTCTTTTGGAAAAACAGAAACATGGACTTGAAACAATGACTTGCTAGCATTAATCATTAATTTAAAAAAATGACTCAAAAAATAAAGATATAAATTTTTATAAGCACATAATTTACTGAAGCCTCTTTGAACAATAATATATTTGCTTTTAGTATTTGTACTTTTGCCATTCAGTGTGTCTCAAGTACCATGTGTGTTGTCAACGTGGGGTAAAAAAAACATAAAGAGAGCCCCAAAAGAGGAACACGCTACATTGCTTCAGGCAGCAACACTTGCTGCTTTTAAGATAAAACCCTATCCAATTTTCTCACAAGTTATGCACAGTTCCAACTTCTCACTTAGGGATGCCTACGGACCACTGCAGTGGTCAACTGGGGACAACTCTGAACTATAAAATGCAGTCATGTGCCAAGATGCTTGTATTCTACAAACCCACAAATCTACTTGTAATTGTTTAGTTGCTTTAGAGCTCAATCTCAAAAGCTGACATTGCATTGAGGTGTAAGGTTTGAGTGTCTCTATTCTGGCCACACAGTCCACCACAGCTAAATTATTCATCCACCTTCCAACTGCAGCCTGCCTTTGATTGCTACAGACAGTGTGGAGATTATTGGCAGCAGAAAAAGCATGGCCAATGTGTGGCAGCTATAGCAAACAGCCCACACAGAAAAAAGAGCAGCAGAGACTAAAGGAGATCAAGTGGAAGAGGACATAGTGTGAGGAAATGTCAACTACCGGAGACAGTTGTGGCCATGAGACAGGTGCAGGGCAGGGACCAGAGCCAATCCTTCCTTTGTAATCTGTATCAATCAACTGGCAGGTGGTCGGGAGTGTTTCAAGACTGTAAGCTCCATTGCTTTGTATGTTAGGATGGCACAACTACACATAAAGCTTCAAGGTTTCAATTTGTTTTACAGGGTTATAATTTTATAAGTTCTACAAAGTCACAAATCACCAATCATCAATCAAAAAAGAAAAGGAATAAAGTCGTCATGTCACTGCGTTCCTCTGCTCAACTTATGTAATGCAGTTTCTCAGCAGTTCTTTCTTTCAGAGTCCTTGTTTAATGTCAGTGGACCATCCAACTGACTTGAGAGAGCATATGTTGAAGTAAAAAGTGAAGTTATGTAATGTAATGTAGGAGGAAATGCAGGAAATTTGTATAAGGACAAAGTAAATTTTTAATATTTATATATATTTTTTTATTGTGAATTGTATTTTGGATTTTAGCCTTGCTTTCTTTTATAAACAAATATCATAAAGTAACTTAATAGCCAAAAGCCAATATGAGAAAGCTAAGTGATCAATGAGACCTGACCAAAAGCAGCCAGGTATAGTATCTAAAATCATTACTGTACATGAAACATTAAGCAACTTATACACAGACCAAATCAATAAATAAAAAATCCTAATAGGACCCCTTTAGGGGTGTTTTTTATTCAAATATACACCAGATGTATTGCACTGATTACCGCATTAAAAACACACACAGCAGATTGTACAGGGCACTGACTCCTGTACACATCTCATTAATGCAAAATAAAAAAGTGTGACCTTTTAAGGAAGCCTCATCTGCATATTGTCTAAAAATAAATGTCAGTGTCAGAAGAATTTATACATCTCTTTCCTTATTATTTTAATCACCCCACTGTGTTTGATCCATGTCTTTTCAGCACGCCAGATGGTAGTGTGGAATATGTCATCGCTATATCAGCAATAACATTAAGGAGGACTCCTATTTATTGCAATTAAAGCCAGGTGACATGTTTACTGAGAATCTTCAATTAAACTATATTCAGATGTGCTGTTTCAATGCTGATGTAAAAGCAGTGGGGTCAAAAAAAAAAAACAATAGATGAGTGCACAGCAATTGTAAAAGCATTTAGATTAGTCACCTAAGATAAAAAAAAATATACTAAAAGTCATGAATAGAGACATCAGATAAATGCATGGTAGTTAAATAAGTAAACTATGTCAGGGACTAAACAGCTTTCAGAATAAATGCCCTTGTAAATATCCAAGCTGAGTAAAATGTGTTTTCCCAATACTACTTATCTGATAGAATTCTACTTGACCTAAAACGCAAAGTGTACCTAATTAGCAGAGTAACATATTTACATAAGACGAGCTAACAATTTTAATGAATTGCTTCTTATAGAGAGTTCCTGAGGCGACATAACTTCAGAGGCTGTCAAAAAGTGGGCCACAGAGGCTCAAAGAGTGCAGCAGATTGGTCAGAAACAGTAAGAGCTCCCTGTGTGATATTTTGGATGAATCAAGAATGTACGCTCAGTTCTTTTTGACTCACATGCATATTATGGCATGTATGGTATGGCTTACAGACTATGACAATGACAGCTGCAGTGCTTCCTTTTGTTGAATGGCTGTAAATTTGACAGACAGCAAATCGGCACCAACTTGACAAACAATTTACACTTGTCATATTATTTAATTGTGGAACATCTGTTTGTGGATTTGTTTTGCTTGAATCAATTTAAAGACTTTGTTTTAATTATTAATTTAATAGACCAAACTCCTGCATACTGATCAAAGAAATATTGATGGTGGGTTTGCAAAAACATATGTTATGGATGTTATAATGGTTAGAAGACTGGTGAAACCGCACTGTCTCAAACACATTGGTCTGTAAGAGCTCAGTGGTAGAGCGGTTGTCTCATAACCGGAAGGTAGGAGGTTCGATTCCCACTCTCCCCAAAGTTTATGCTGTCATTGTGTCCTTGAGTAAGACAACTAAACTCCCCTTGCCTCCAGTGGTGTTCCAGCTGTAACACTTGTGAATGGAAGCTTAATGTAAGTCGCTTTGGATAAAAGCGTCAGCTAAATGACTAAACGTAAATGTTGTATCACATGGTACAGTATTATTACTTTTTGGTGCTGATATTGTCAGTTAGAGTCAAGCCTTATTGTCTGTTGTTTGGAAACTTTTATGGACATTTATGACAAACTCACACAGTCAACATCCAGAGCATATTGTTTGCTCTATTTGTTTTAGGGTATGTTTATTTACTTTACTTAAGTAAAGTCTGGTGTGGTTGATACTGTATATTACAGAGATCCCCAGAAGGTTAAGTCATAGCTTCCATGTGATATAATGGCATTTGCAATGTCTTGTTGATTGTAACTTCCATTTATATGGCATGTACTGTATGCCTGAAGCACTAATATCATAGCATAGTCAGACTTCCCTGTGTATGTGTCCTAAGTATGTCTGGGACAATTGTTTTCAGGTGTTATAGTATTCTAAGACACAGCTCTCTCCATGTGTTCCACGTGTTGTTTTGAGAGATTCCAGATAATTGTTGTTAAGAAAATGTCTCCTAGTCCATGATTGCTCTAACAAAAACATATAGTAGTGTTATGTGACATATATAAGCTTTACATTTGTGGTCGGACCTGGCTGCTGCTCTGCATCAGACATGAGTCTCAACCAAGCGTCTCAAATAGAACCTCCTAAATGGTTGTTGCGTAAGGGCGCCGCCATACGGCAAAATACAGCAAAATACGGCGATATACCGCCGTCCACCAGAGGGCAGGCTCCAAAAGCGGAAATATGAGAAACCCAATGGTGACTTTACAAGTGTAAAAATCATGCTTGTACAAAAGATGGCTCCGGTCTCTACAGCTAAGTTTTTACTACGTGACAACTCTGGGGCGGCAGTGAATTTTTCATTATTACGTCCGTTTATGCTATCTAAAAACTATTGTTTTACTATGGAGTAAAAAACAAAAATCCTGGATGTAACGGCCATTTAATTGCCCTGTCGTAATGTCAATATCGGTAATATGGGACCAATGGGCAGATAACATCCATATTTATACTATCTATGGTCTCAACCCTAGATCTAGAATTGAACCTGAGCTAAACCAATTCAATCAGTCTTATTTTTGATTCTCTCTGCATGAGTTTACCTTCCAACTGAACTCAGGTCCTGCTTGATTAAAATGTGAACAGCATGTGTACCACAGATGACTAATAAAACAGTTCATTCAGAGCTGCTTTACTTGATTTGTCACAAAGTTAATGTCATGTCAAATCAGATTGAATCCTGATCCACAGACCCTTCAGTGAGTGCACTCAATCATGTGTCACAAGAAAAGCTCAGTCTGTTTTGTCATGGGAGCCAGTGCTGAAAATGCCACTGGGTACACAAAGCAGTCTAACTGAGTAATTTTCTGTTTTGATTGGAATTAAATGAACAGATTAACATAGGTTGAAATGTGCAAGTAACCAAATGCTATAGTTCACCTTAAAGTATAAAGTAATGATTAAATTATTTATATTATTTTTATTAATTATTAAAAAGGCACTCTTTTTGTTTTCTATAGTTACTATTAATAAATTTTCCATTTGAATGCATCTATTTAGTAACATTTGAATAAAATCTAGCTTTGTGGTTTGACATTCTGAGTCTTACCCATAAGTATTCAAATCTGTTATGAATCATAGCATTTCACCACATTAGCCATGTAATCTACATTTGAAAACATACTTAAGTGAGTGCAGTAATGATGATCCACAAACACACGTGTTCCCATTATAATGTCTTTATAAGAGCCAACACCTGCTGCAGTGAGACATCAAGAAGAAAGGCAAACATCCACCTGAGTACATGTCACAGCGGGCCGACTGTTACTTTCCACACTCTCAGGAGGCAGCTCGGTGAGAAGTGGGCACTGGCCTCATGCTCTCGCTAAATTACCCACAAAGCACTACAGTAAGCAAGATCTCATTACCTCCTTCTCTTTGCTGCTCAAGGATAAATCCCGCTGTCATGCTTTTCCTAATCATCAAAACAAGAGGCTTTTTACTGACTCGGTGGTAAACAGTGAGAGAAAAAATGGGTCTTGACAAAATGGGGGACGAGACAAAACATAATTGAGTGAGATACAAAAACATTATGTTTTTTGGTTTTTGTTATATTTTTCAAAGGAGGGCTGTGTGCTAAAAGAAACAATAGAACCATTTCAAGACAAAGGATCCATGCATTTACACAAGCATACACAAAGCAACATATTCCACTAAGCTGTCTTCTGAATACAAATTAATACACACGCATCACTTTGCATTCCTATGTACGATCTGCATTGTCCCCAGTCAATAATGGGATGAAAAGCACCTGAGAATACTTTCTACAAAGTGTCTGTCTTTGTAGCGAGTCAAGTGGAACAAGCTTTCCCATGATTCCATATGAAAGCATTTTATGCATAACGTGAAATGTTGGGGATATCAAAAAGATCCGTTCCTTTCTCCTTTTGCACCAAGAGTGTGACATGCAGTGCAGAGAAATCTCCAAACTACCATGTCCACTCTGTACTTTGATACTCAGATCAAGGACTAAACCCGAAATGGGAATGTCCACAGCTGTTTACTTGCCTGTAAACTCATTTCTTCAGATTCAAGAAGGCTTCAGTCTAATTTATTGAATTTGATATTTGATATTAGAACAACAGAATGCAGGATTTTTAAATGCATCTTGTTATCTTGCAAGTTTTAACTAGGCTGTGTTTTGCTGACGGTACAGAAAATACTATGTAAAACAAAATTACAGTTTGAAATAACCAGGCTGCTAAAAATTCTAAAAAATAGACAACTTGAAGTAAATTGTTGCAGGTTTTATGTGAGTCAATGTGCTGCGGCCCTTTAAGACAGTTTATTCAAACATTTCATCTTCTGATTAAATAAAAGCTAGTCAATTATCAATAATGTTGGCCTTTGACATGATTCTCATTTATCAGTGCGGCTCAGAGTAAAATTGAGTTTGACACAGTGGGGAACTAGAATGGACTGAATACAGATAAATGATTTCCTGCTATGGACAAGATTAACCCCACAAAGACTTCTGCTGGAAATGAACATATCTGCAGTGGATATTTTAGCCATGTTTATCATAAATTGTGCTAAATTAAAGGGTTAAATGTTGGGGGATAGAATGGAACTAAAATCAAGCCCGAGATGGAAGTCGAACCCAGGACACTCCAGTAATTTGATATGAGCATTACTAAGTGGACCACCAAGACACCCAATGTTTTACTACCTCTTCTTCTTATCAAAGGAACAAGACATGCTTTGTTTATTATTTCCCTTTCAATTCTCTATTGTCTAGTCAATGGGCTGCAGGGACTGGTTCCACAGTTTAGTAACTGTAGCACACTGTTGAAAGTAAAGCTGAAGGGTTACCAGTGGTACAAAATCCTTTTTTTCGACTATTGGAAACACTAAACACGTTCAAAGGCATAGTGTACTAAGCCGACTTTTCTCCACATGTCATTTTAAAGAATATTATCTAATAATCCACGCTCTGTTTGCACATTGTCTTTTCCCCATTGTTATGCTGTTATCCTATCTGATTGTGGGGTCCTTTCTGTTCATTTAAACTGTAAAAATCATACAATGAAGCTTATGAGAGATGATGGCATCCGGGCCCGTGTCCAGTCATGGAAAGTCACGGCCCACATGCCTCTAGGGCGGGTGGTCCACGGCGTGACAGTCCAATTAAAAAAGTGAGGAAATATGATGTGTCAGAGGATGTCTAATCCAGGGCAGCTGTGACACAACAGCGCACTAATAACCAGTCAAAAATGTCAGGTTCTCATCGACACCTCTTTCTCCTCATTTCTTTCCTGCTTTTGCGACTTTGCCCCAACTTTCCATTTAATTTAAGACTCTTGTTTCCCCTCCTTTATCTTTATTTCAAACTGTTCTTGCATCTTTTCCTGAGGCAAGCAAAACTATTCAACTCCCGGGCTTATATCATGTTGTGATCTTTTCTCCTCCCCAGCCCTCGCTTGCCGTTTCATCTCACACAGTGCTGTTGTTCTCATCGCAACCCCTTAATTTTCTCCTTGTCGCCTTTTCACCGTGTCGCTGTCTCTGGGTGGACAACTATGACAGCAAAACAACACTGATAACAGGTTTGGTTGTTGGCACCCTATTACTTAATTGTCATGTTGCTAAAAAGTTATCAGACATGTTGTGCAATGAGGATTCAGAGACTGCTTTCCTCCTGTCAATAAAACAGATTTTTCTTTCGGGAAATGCAAAGACAAAAGATAACTAGACAATAAAACACTGTTGCCAACAGGTGCAACGGGGACATTTGCACTGACAAATCTCTCTAGAGGCTTAGATTAAGTACATTTGATGCCTGGAAATGTAATATTTATTCCCAATAGCAAAGTTGCTTTTGTTCAAAGACTTGCAAAACAACAGAGACAATTGATGGTACAAAAGATCCCATCTGCAAATGACTATCCTTTTAGCTTTGCGAGTACTTTTTGAAATGGTCCACAGATGTAGGCGGTGATGTCAAAGTCGGGCTGACAGAATGACAGAATCCTTTCAGTTTGAGTCGCGACGCTACATAATTGAGCTCCTGATACCGTGTGCCAGCATTCATTTGCTGCCAAATTCATTGACAGCACAATTTTGCTATTATGCTTCCCGAAACACTAAGAGGACGAGGTGAAGTGGTCGGTAAAAAGCATGTTTACTACGCATATTATTTGTTGTGTGTTGTTAATGTGAGTTTTTCTATTTATATTTATAGCCCCATTAACTAGGAACAGCTTTTGTTTGGTGTTGTACTATAACCTGCTCAAATCCAAATGGTTTGATCATTTTTAAAGAAATATTTAAACAAAATAGGCTGCACACAACCCAACCTAAAGGTGTAAAGGTTTGTGACAAACCAATTTTTTAAAAGATTTCAAAAATGTACAACCACAGTTAGAAAAATATTTTTGCAAGATACAAAAGGTTCATATGAATCCAAAACCTGCTTCTTCTTAAAGGCATTCAAACAACCTCAATGTAATTTGTATTTTATGTCACAAACATATAAAATAAGATAAAATTAACAGTCTTTATACTGTATCTTGTTGTCCAAAGATTATTATGTGCCATGGTCAACGCCTTAAAATTGAAATTTAACATTGGTTGCTTAAATACTTTTAAGAAAAATTGTCAATAATGATTTAATTTATTCATCATGTACGCATTTTTTTATTGGTTAAAAAGTTAGTTCTTTCTTGCACAGGTCTTAGTTTGATGATATCTAAACAGTTTTTATCCACTGTGACCAAAATATGCAGTTCATACAAATGTAATTTTCTAACTTTACCAACAGTTTGTGACATTGGCACATTCAAATAAAAAGTGTTGCATTTTAACTTTCATGCTTTGAATCAAAGTGGTTGAAAACACACTTTAAAATCCTTGGTGCTTTGTACAATTGCTTTGACAGCTGGCTGTCAGCAGAGAACAGTGATATTGTGCTTCTATATTCATTCTTTAATTGCTTCTAACATTTTCAAGAGTAGAGTAAACAACTATTTTTTTGTTTTATTATTTTTTTTTCTTTAATTTCTCTGTACAAACTAATGTCAGTAATGTCTAGTTGCCTTTTTTTTGTAGCATTCTGTCTTTACACAATGTAACACCCAAACTCTAGCACTAGATTTTTTCCAATAAACAGTTTTATCAAAAATGTAAGACCACTGCTATACATTAGTATTAACTGACCTTGGTGACAATACATTTTTACATTTACTATACATTATATATGAGCTATGAAACAATTAACCACCACCAATTATAATCTGAAAGTCTATAATGTTCTTAAAATGCTTTAGGCCATATAAAATCCTTACCTATGACACCTATAACTGTCTTCATAGTAGTTACTGTCCACTTCCTTTATCACATGACAGGCAGTATTTTTAAGTGTAATGTCTGAAACAACTCATTACTAAAAGGCAATTTAGCATAACTGGATCCTCTTAGGGCAATACAAACCCATCAGCTTAACCACTCATTTTCTGCTGCGCCCCAGGTGTGTTGCCTTAGTGGTTAATAATGATTCCAGGCAGTGCATGAATACATCAAGATGAAATCACTTACCCCATTACAAACATTGTTATAAATAGCATTAAATGTTGGAATTAAAAATGCTGTTCCTTTACTTATTTTGCCAAAATGTATTTGGCATATTAATAAAAAATACCAATAAAAAATAATACAACACCCTCATTCTATAAATCATAGACCAAAATGATTTAGTTAAGTCAAATATGTCTGCAAAATGAAAAACATCACCTATTTGGTAATGCTTGTGATTGCAGAAATGTTGGACGGAATACCAGAAAACGCATTATCCATTTGTAGCAAAGAAGAAAGACACCCAAGGGCACCCATGTTACTGGCTAAACAATTTGTATCAGTGCTTTTTGCATCTTTCTTGGAGTACATTGCTTCTGGTCAAGATGGATAGACCAATATGGTATTTGCATTAAAAGGGACGTCACTAAAAACTTGTCATGTCCTTGTGGATAAACATGCTTATCATAAGTTTTAAAATCGATAGCTAGGTACAATTAAATTTAAAGAGTAAAATAAACTGACATGCCTTGGGGAAATATATTGTTGTAGTGTGTAAAAGCAAGAGGTGTTGTTCATTTCATAAATGAAGGCAGTTTATGCAAACCACAAACCTCTCTGCGAGTCCTATCACATTTACATATAATTTGGTGCATTTACATTAACTCACAAAGAAGACATTCATGAAGTTCAGGCGATTGAAAGCATTTCTTTATTGTTATTTCAGTTGTTGACTTTGGCCCAACAACGAAGTCATGGATCCAACTGTCATTAAATGTCATTATGCTTTGGAAAGAGGAGAGCCTGGTTTCTGTGTCCGTGCTTTAGTGCACCTAAGCTATTACTGAGGCATAAATTCAGAGGCAATGGGATGTCAGTATAATTACCTTTTTATGCTAGGCTGGGTAAGCACCACTCTCTTGAGTACTTCCGGCCACATTAGGGAAAGTAACGATTTTGTCAGTATAGCCACAGGGCTAGATAAGTCACACTTATATTGACCTCTGTTTGTTTAATGCGCATGGATACAATGGGAATGTTGGTTTTCAATTTAATAAGGAACAGACTGATATAATTTCAAGGACATAAAATTCACCTTTGTCCAGATTTAGTGAAGCGTTGAACCCGTTGGCGCAGAAAAGTGTTACTGAAATGTATAACAGGCACTGAGTGGAATGGATGATGTGGAATACCTACCCACTGTAGATAAAATACAATGCATATTTCAGTTATCTGTTTTACAGATCTTGACAAAAATAAATGACTAAATAGGGAAGGCAATATGATCTACCTCGTATATCATTGAATATAATAAAATTTCCATTATTGCCAGCTCCAAGCCAAGAACGTCATGTTCCCAACATGAACGAGAATAAATATGTCAGCATAATTCCATAGTGTATATGGAAATGACAAAAGGACATGAACCGTTTCAATTCCTGTTGTTGACTTGTCCAAAGTTTAGAGGCTGTGTAAAATGTTACAATCCATTTCCTTGGCATTATGAATTGGGATTTGATTTTCTCTGTTTCCAATGTAATGAGCTATGCACTAACAGTCTCACATTCATGTGTCCGCCATCTTCACGGGCCACAGCCATGTGACGGCTCTGATCTATAATTAATTTGCAACTGCAGAAATGTAATACAGAAGATAAATCACTTTAATACCGTAGAAATATATAAATATAAGAAAAGAGTGAATGAGATAGTGCTACATGAAAGCGTGGGTGCAAATAAAGGAGGAGAGTGAAATGGAGGGAACCTGAGGGAACACTGGAAAAAGAGTTTTGAGGCATTGACAGACTAAATTGATGGCATAATAAAATCACTAGGGCAGCATTTTAGGAGTGGACAATTTTGTGAGGCTTTAAGTTTTAACAATGAATCAGCTTCTGTCCCAGTCATTTCTTCTGACATTTGCATGGAAGTGGAATTCTTCAAAAATTCTAATTTACTTCCTTTCTGTTTTAGACCGCTTTAGACACAATGGCAATCTACCTGGATGATGTCCCTGCTTAAACATTACATTACATGGTGTATGCTAAATGCTAGAAAAGTAACCAGCCATAACCATTGAGCATTGACAAGGTGAATACAATTACAGTTCTATAAAACTTATATTTGAAATAAGGAATTATAAAAAATCTAATTCAAAGACTAAATACTTGGAACTTATGCAAAGGTAGCTTACTACAAATGTTTGTAAGCCATAGTAAACCCCCAAAAGCACAGATTCTAAACTAGTGGTTGTGCTAGAAGCAGTCAGCAACCTCTGCACTCATCACCTCCACAAAGGAGCAGAGGAAATTAGCCTAGTTACTACTCCCATAATATTGACAATCGTGAAATGGATCACTATGGACCTCTGGAAACCAGGCTGTGTGCATAAATAAACACAGAAAACAAACACTTGTAGACCTATATTTTGTTAAAGTCTTTCAATAGGATTCAATAGGAGCTAGCTGTCACAACCCCAATTCCCTGTATAACCTTTAACATCTGGGTCTGTCTGGGTCCCACTTCAAACCTCCCAGAACATTAAGGATTGACTTTTATTGCTCATTTCTTGTCCTGCCTGATGTACATTGTTGGTGCTTTGGTCTTCCATGAAAAACTTGATGGGTCTACACCAGGCCTAATAATAATAACCGGTATTTTCCTTGCATTTGCCGATTTGCAACACTTTGTGTGTCACTTTAAGGCAGTAATGCAGTGGTTCATCGTTAGCCCAAACAGCGCAATTCATTCAACTGAATGCGCAATTCTCTCATTCAATTCAAACTGTATCAGATACACATTCAGCACAGACTGTTTTACAATCTTCATGCAGACATTTCAGCTGAGCACCTTGACCTACCTTTACACAATAATGTGAAATTGATAAGTCAGGGAAACTTGTAGTGGTAGTAGTAGTAGTGGTGGTGGTAGTAGTAGTAGTACTGGTGGTGTTGGTAGTAGTAGTAGTAGTGGTAGTAGTAGTAGTAGTAGTAGTAGTGGTGGTGGTAGTAGTAGTAGTACTGGTGGTGTTGGTAGTAGTAGTAGTAGTGGTAGTAGTAGTAGTGGTGGTGGTAGTAGTAGTAGTAATGGTGGTGTTGCTAGTAGTAGTGGTAGTGGTGAAGGTAGTAGTAGTGGTAGTGGTGGTAGTAGAAGTGGTGGTAGTAGTGGTAGTGGTAGTAGTAGTGGTAGTAGTGGTGGTAGCAGTAGTAGTGGTGGTGGTGGTGGTGGTGGTGGTGGTAGTGGTGGTGGTGGTGGTAGTGGTGGTAGTGGTGGAAGTGGTAGTAGTAGTGGTGGTAGTAGTAGTAGTAGTGATGGTGGTGGGGGTAGTGGTAGTAGTAGTAGTAGTGATGGTGGTGGTGGTAGTGGTGGTAGTAGTAGTAGTAGTGATGGTGGTGGTGGTAGTGGTGGTAGTAGTAGTAGTAGTGGTGGAAGTGGTAGTAGTGGTGGTAGTGGTAGTAGTAGTAGTGATGGTGGTGGTGGTAGTGGTGGTAGTAGTAGTAGTAGTGGTGGAAGTGGTAGTAGTGGTGGTAGTGGTAGTAGTAGTAGTGATGGTGGTGGTGGTAGTGGTGGTAGTAGTAGTAGTAGTAGTGGTGGTGGTGGTGGTAGTGGATTAGGGTTATACTTTTTACAAATGTTGCCCTCAATAAAAAAACATTTCAACACCCCTCGTCCAGACTAATCTGTGTAAAAGGACACTCTTCAGTTATTACCCGGGGAGGTTAGAATAAAAATAACCCACTATTAAATCTGGAAAAGATCTGGAGTTTCTGTACAAGTAAGCCACCTCTAATGTTATGGGTTCTGCATCCAGTGTCATGCGTGTTCAATGTGCACACCCTTGTACAAGCACAAACAAACGACAACAAAAGAAGAATCTGCTGGTTTTGAGTACGCTTGAGGCCTGTCTTATCCCTGTGTTCACACGATTCTTTTTCAACTTTGCCACTAGCGTTGCTTAGTTTACATTTTGCGGCAAATCAGGAAATGAGAACCAGGTAAACAAGCACACATATTAGACACGTCTGATGAAACAGTACAGTACAGTTTGCACTTATGTTCTGCTACATATTGATTCCTGTTCCCTCTGCCTCAAGTTTTCTTTTCTTTGCTTGCTCTGTTCCATTTTTTTTCCCTGCATCATTATTAGCAGTAATATTAGTGAGCATACTTGTGGCCTTAGGCTAGCAGTTGAAAAACAACAGATGCTGAATTCACACTCACAGACAGTGGCTGTATTATTCCTTCTACAGTGGACTTAACGTAGGCTCTTTATGAGGGGCTAGATTCGACCAGCAGAAAAACAGGATGCGCAAATTTGAAGCAAGAATAATTCACGTCAATCACTCTGGCCTCCCCTAAGATTTTTTCTTCCTCATTTTATTTCCATCAAGCGTTCTCCCTCCAATCCTTATCTGTGTTACCCTTGATCATCACTTCTCACTTCAGCAGTCTTGCTGACCTAGTTGCATAAGCTCATCATCTCACAAGCCCGCTAAAACTTTTAATCATGCAACTCTTCATTTGTACTAACAGCACAGCTAACACAGAACATGCATAATTTTGTACTAAGCCCATAGAATTGGCCTATTGTGTGTTATATCTGCTAGATTTGATCATAAATAGCATATGGAACCAAAAATAAACCTAAGAGATAATTTCCAAACCCCTTATTTTTTTTTTCCTATAGAGTTTGCAGATAGGCATGCAGAATAAATATTTGGGGATATTTGGGCACAGAGAGCTCAACAAAATACAAAAGCCAAAACGAACTTAAAAAAAGAAACGGAATTACAACATCATTTAACTGCACTGAAAATAGCATTACAACAACATATAGCTGCATTGTAAATAGCCAAACAAAATTACAACAATAACCATACAACATTACCTTAATATTAACACACATAATTACAAAAGCATTTATCAAGCAAGTGTGTGCATATAGCCTATTCAATAGCCTACATAAAAAACTCAACAACAGCAACATCTCCAACAGCTGTAATACACCCATAGTCCTAGATCTGGTCTTGGTCTAGTCCTGATCTGGCCAAATAATCTACCAAAGTCACATCCATTCCAATTATTAGTGGGCATTAATGACACATGTATGCTAATGCCGTTGTGAGTGTATGCTAATTAACCATGCAGCATAAGTTTTGTTTCAAAGCGGTGTTTTACTGCAGCAGCATCAACAGAGAACAATAAAAAGTCAGGTATAAGATACTGTGGCTCTATTGAACACTGTCTTTTATCAACTGGGGTTTATGCAATTTTTTTATATAGAAGGGTAATAGTTCATGCAGATCTATAGCTACTGACTTTCTAGTGATGGATGGAAAAATGCTTTTGTAATGCTGTGTGGTCAATTTTATTGTATTTCCGGTGCAGCTATATGTTGTAGTAATGCCGTGTGTCTATTTCCGTTTGGCTGTTTCTTTTTGTAAAATGTGTTCCAGCTTTTGTATTTTGTTGAACTTTCTGGGTCACCTTAGATACTGACTTCAAGGTACATGTTATTCAATTACCTTTACCTCCTAATCCTCGTGATTCCCCTTGTGTGATTCAAATATTGCATGCCTAAGCTAAAACAATATTCCTCCCTGGTATTTATGTGCTCATTATTGTGCTGCGAGAAGCAATGGATGGAAAAGTTGTTGCACAATCTGACGTGGTAGTAAACTTCACTCCTTGGGGAAAAATTACCATCTTTCATCAAAAGTAGAAGTTCAATTTTGATTTGGCTCTGTTAACAACACTGAGGGAAAGACTGAACCTGGCAAATACTGAAGTGTAGCAAGGCTTTCATGCTGTGGATGGATCATGTTTTTTGCATTTTGTATCAGTAGCAGATTTTGGAGCATGTTTGCCAAAGCCTTGTTTCCAACAACAGTTTCCAGCAGTTCGATTCAGCCCACTGTGGCTTGGTTTGAAACAGCAAACCATGAGCTGGCTTATGTTTACACCACATGATGTGTTGGCCGGTTGGTAATAGCTGTTTCAGCTAGACTCACTGAAAGCACAGAACCCGAGAGGGGGCATTCTGTATTTTTCTTATTCCTTTTTACGTTTTAGCAATGATAATTTTGGAAGTCAAGGAGTTGCCATTTGTCTATAGCACCACCCAGGATGCCATCAGAAGTGGACAAACAATAAGATACAGACCAATTTTCCCCTCAACTTTTGGCAATGCAAAGAACATAAGCTAAGGAGTTGATTGTAATTTCTGTCAGCTATATGTTTAAAACACCAAAACTTTGCAGGCAATAATTAGACATCCCATCTACTTAGTTTAAAGTTTACCATTTAATGTAAAAAATATATATATATTTTTTTTATTTTGAGGACCACAACACTGCTCACAAAAGTTGAGACAGGCTGGAATAGTAAGGTGGTACAAAAAATAGCTCAAGGAGCAATTGGCATCTGGTCAGTAACATGACCAGGGATAAAAGGAGCATTTTAGAGATGCTCAAATTGCTTAGGAAATGTCCTAACTACTTACCAATGGCCCGGATTTATTTCATGGTTGTCATAATAAGAACAAAAAGGAGATAAGAAAAGAGCTTAGTATTAGAATTAAAGGAAGAGCTTCAATGCTTCCTTTAATACTTCCTTTAGCATAGGAACTTTAGGTGTCCTTTACTGAAAGGTAAGGAGCTTACTGACATTCCACAATCCATTGCACCACCCAAAATAGAGGCCGATCTCCATGTGATGATTATGTGATGAGTTGGAAGCACCAACCATTATTTCATACATATCTCCATGTATTGGGGAACTTTTATTATTTTGAGAACTTTATTCATTTTGCTTGTCTGTCATTGTAAATGCCCATCTCCAACTACTGACTATGTTAATGCTGTAAAAATATATTGATATATTAGCATACATGTTGCTAATAGAACAAACAGTTTCTTTTTGTAAATAGGTCATACAAATATCTATGTGATATTATTCTCTGATAGATTCCTGTAGCATCTATGTTAAGCTGCAACACTTCTTTCAGACTTGGGGTTATGGAAATAAAAAACCCTCCATTGTTACTGAACTTCACCAGCTTTAGACTCAACATTTTCCTCTGAAATCTGACAGCTGCCTATCAAAATTTGCTGTCTCCTTTCATTGTGGGCTGGACAGCATCAAGTTTGCCAAATAAACTAGAGGCTGCTGTGGGACAAATAAGTTGGGTAAATGAGCAGTTACTATTGGGGAAATAATGTAATTTATCAGAATTTAGGAAATATTTATATCCTCACAACAATAATGCCATTAAGCACTATCTTGTATCATTCAGTTTGATTCACTGCTCTACTTAAGATTAATGGATTGGATTTATATTGCGTTTTTCTCCCAAGGGACCAAGGGACTCAAAGCACTTACAGGACGTCCATTATTCATTCATACACAGTCACACTGGTGATGGTAAGCTACAACTGTAGCCACAGATGCCCTGGGACAGACTGACAGAGACGTGGCAGCCATTTTGCGCCTACGGCCTCTCCGACCATCACCACATACATTCACTGAACATTCTTACACATTCATAGGAGGCAAGTGCCTTGCCCAAGGACACAATGACAGTATGAACTGTGGGGAGAGCGGGAATCGAACCCACTACCTTCCGGTTGAAAGATGACCGCTCTACCACTGAGCCACTGCCGCCCCAATACAACATACATGACATATCAAATTTTTTAAAAGATATATTTGGAAATGTCATTCCAAATATTGGCTCATTTTGGATTTCATGAGAGCTACACATTCCAAAAAAGTTGGGACAGGTAGCAATAAGAGGCCGGAAAAGTTAAATGTACAAATAAGGAACAGATGGATGACCCGTTTGCTTATTTGGTCAATTAGCAACATGCTTAGGTAAAAAAGAGCCTCTCAGAGTGGCAGTGTCTATCAGAAGTCAAGATGGGCATTCCCACAATGCTGCAGTGAAAATAGTGGAGCAATATCAGAAAGGAGTTTCTCAGAGAAAAAATGCAAAGAGTTTGAATTTATCATCATCTACAGTGCATAATATCATCCAAAGAATCAGAAAATCTGGAACAATCTCTGTGCGTAGGGTCAAGGCCGGAAAACCATAGTGAAGGCCATTGACCCTTAGACAGCACTTCGTCACAAACAGGAATGCCACTGTAACGAAAATTACAACATGGGCTCAGGAATACATCCAGAAAACATTGTTGGTGAACACAATCCAATGAGCCCTTCGTTGTTGCTGGCTAAAAGGCTATAGGTCTTTGACCTATAGCCTTTTAGCCAGCAACAACAAAGAAGCCATATCTAAACATTGTTCCAGAAGTGCAGGTGTTTTCTCTGGAGCCAAGGCTCATTTAAAAAAGACTGTGGCAAAGTGGAATACTGTTCTGTGGTCAGACGAATCAAAATTTTAAGTTATTTTTGGAAAACTGGGACGTGTCAGCCGGACTAAAGAAGACAAGGACAAAGTTGTTATGAGCGCTCAGTTCAGAAGCCTGCATCTCTGATGGGATGGTGGCATGAGTGCGTGTGGCATGGGCAGCTTACACATCTGGAAAGGCACCATCAAAGCTGAATGGTATGTCCAAGTTCTTAAACAACATATGCTCCCATCCAGACGTCGTCTCTTTCAGGAAAGACCTTGCATTGTCCAACATGACAATGCCAAACCACATACTGCGTCAATTACAACATCATGGCTGCAAAGAAAAAGGATCAGGTTCTGAAATGGCCAGATCTTTCACCCATAGAAAACATTTGGCGCATCATAAAGAGAAAGATGTAACAAAGAAAACTTAAGACAGTTGAGCAACTAGAAGACTGTATTAGACAAGAATGGGACAACATTTCTATTCCTAAACTTGAGCAACTTGTCTCCTCCGTCCCAGACGTTTGCAGACTGTTATAAAAAGAAGGAATGCCACACATTGGTAAACATGGCCTTGTCATGGCCTCAAAAACATTTTTTGAGATGTGTTCATGCCATGAAATTTAAAATCCAATTATTTTTCCCTTAAAATTAAACATTTGCTATGTCATTATGAATAAAATATGGAAAATTGAAACTTCCACATCATTGCATTCTGTTTTTAACCACAATTTGTACACTGTTCCAACATTTTTTGGAATTAAGTTTGTAAAAGTGCATAGTAAATAAAAAATTGTTGTAGAAATGTGTTCAGTTTTATGGATTTTATGATGCGTCCAAGATCTAGCAGGGTCAGATCTATAGAGCGTTTAAAGCAACGCTGTAACTTTTTACCTCAAATTCATTTTCAATTCCATTTTATCTTGACATGAAACAGCAGATTTAACCTTCAAGATGGACTTTGTGATTAAACGAGTAATCACAAAGTGCAGCTTGTAAAAAAAAAAAAAAAAGATTTTACAATGTTTATATATCATATATTATATATTTCACACAATAATGACACAAAATCCTAGCTAAGGTGGAGTCTTGAAATCTATTATTGCTGCATATGGGAGAAAGACATGGGGAAATACCATATTCATCGTCAGTTTTCAGTTCCGAGATTGCTACTTTTGCAAACAGTTTGAGGTGTAGTCTGAAATATAAAATGTTTGCGTTGGTTGATCACCTGGAAAACATACTACATAATAGCTTTGGGCTGTTTGTTTCATGTCACACCCTTTTACTCTTCAATTTTCCTGTCTATAAACTGTTCGTTAAAGGCAACCATGCCTAGACTATCTCTTAAAATCACACAGCAATAAAACCCTGTGCAGATCTGATGTGAATGTTTAAGTTCCTCCCGACAGTGGTAAAGAGATTGAGCATGAATATTTTCTGTTGCCAGTCCAAGTCACTGTCAGCTGTGGTAGCTGCGTGACTAAGCTGATATTACTCAAGCACACAGGTGTATGACTTTGCCAGTTCTACATTCACATAGCGGCAAATAAACCTGCAACTGCAAACAATGATTACAGCAATTTTAGAATGTGTGCGGTAACACTGCTGGTTCAACAGGCGAGATAAGGACCATTCAGCAGAAATACAGTTGGTGAAAATCTGTTCCGTTCCAAAGTACGACATTCAGATGTGTGTCAAGAGTGTGTGCTATTTTTCATCCATGGCTGGCTCCTCCCTCAGGGGGGTCAGCAGGGCTAATGTGCAATGGCAGACCAGTCAACTGATGAAATTCACTCTGAATCAGCAGAGGAAAACATAGAGAGCAGAGTAAGACAGACAATAAAAGCAGACAGCATTTAGTGGCTGACGGAAAGCCACATAATCTTCCTGATTGATCTAAAGACAAAGTGCTTCATTTACTACTGGTTCTATACGAAGTTGTTCAAGTTGTCACTGCATATATTCACATCTGAAAGTTTTGATTGGCCTAAACATATCAGCTGGTCTTTAATAGCACATTGTCAGGAGTAAAAAGGGGATTACAACAATGTGATAAAGTCATGTCTCATCCCTTATCTCTGTCTTATTACTATTCACATTTCTTTGACACTGCCCAGCATGTATAAACAATAAAGGTCTAATGGACAGATATAATTCATCCTCACCACAATAATTTCCATTTCTGCAAAACAATGAAATCTTAATGGTCTGACTTTTTTGGGCTGAAACAGTAGTAGGAGGTTTTGGGGGAAATAAAGAAGAATAATGATTAGGGCTATGTTATATGGCTAATACCTATGGCTAATACACAAAATCTTTATTTTCTTTTTTTTTTTTTCTTTATTGTCTTTTTCAGACAATTTACAACTCCCCTCTCTGTCTCCACAGATTAGGACTAAAATCTGTTAAAAGTCTCAAAAAGCACTCGGTTCAATCAAACACATTGATTTTTTTTGACGCTGAAATTTATATAAACCAACAAGTACCAGACTCCATGTTATTCATGTTTATGTCAGTTTTGTGCCACTTTTCAAAACCAGGGCATTACAAAAATAATTACTTACTTAATTACTTAAGTAATTAATTACTCACCAACACTAGCCTTCAGCACTTACAGTTAAGTTTTTTAAGGTATAGGTTTGACATTTTGACACTGTTTATACTATATCACTCCAAGTGAATAAACAGTTAAAAGCCTACATAAAGAATCAAACACAAAGCTACTAGTGCATTGTATGAATATGCTTAGTAAGGCTTTATCAACTGAGGTGTGCAGCACATGAAGTAAAAAAAAAATCATTACAGATTAAAGATTTCTGGAACGAACAAAGTTACAATTAAGTGACAGAATAATGTTGTCTTTGTATTGAACCTATTATATTATTCTAATGCACAAACTATGTATTTTATTCCCTTTATAAACTGGTTAAACTTTTGGCTAACATTACAATTAGCGCTCTGTTTCTGCATGACAGACATCTTTTCTACTGTGGCCATAGTGACCTTCCTCCAAGGTGATTCTTAAATGGGTTTTATGCCATTGCTGAACAAAAATGAAAAAGTAACAGATGGAATAAAATCACAGACATCTTGTTAAATGGTGTGTGGTGCGCACAGGCATGTTCATTCATATTCATATTGTTGAATATCATAAATAAAGGTGCTAATGGCCTATTGATGTCAAACACTGATGTTTTAAATCTGACTTAATGTGATGAATTAATAACACAATGGTGGGTTTTTGAAAGAGTGGGTGTATTTTAACGAAGTATTAATACCAGGTCTCAGTTAAATATTGTAAACTAGAACCATAGAAATGTATAAAGGCGATATTTTTTATGATGTGGCCTTTAATCTAGTTTTAGTATACATTAGCAATGTATGGTCTGTGGGTCACTCCTGGCCCTCTGGACGTCCAAGACTGTCCAAAGTCATGCTACTTTATCTACGTCAGTAATAAAAAGTGCAGATCATGTCTGCATTTCAACTGCATGGGTGGGATATTTTTGAAGGTGATACAATATTTTTTTTTTCTCAGGTAAGATTTGTGCTTTTAAAGATATATCATTCATTTGAGCAGAATTATTCTAACTAATGTGTTTAGAATACAACACTGTATCATTCTAATAGCGTTGAATTTCATGCTATAAAAAATTTAATTAACCGATTCCTCTTCCAATCATGAAAGATGAGAAGGAACCACTGCCACCATTTTATTTTTTTCTCTGAAGTCTGGGTTGTTTTCTGCAGTATTGGTGTGTTTAAAATAAAGAAGGGGTTTGCAGTATTTCCAAAAGTCTATAGTATTAGCGCTGCTTAAGTTCTTAAAGCACCCAGAAAAGAAATGCATAACAAGCATGTCTTTGGCAAAATCTTTATCAATGAAATCTGTAAAGTTGCTTTCTGTGGGGTCAACGTTTTCTTTTCTAAGCTACAAACCTTTATTTACCCTGCACTCACGTGGACTGGAGGCACACTTTTATCTGCTCTTAGTCTCACATCACAGTGTTAGTATCTGCTCTTTAACAAGGCCACCTGGTGATGAGCCAATAGACTTAATGAAAAGACTAGATAACAAGATAAGTCCAAGTTTGAATTTAATTGTCCCTTAAGGAAAATTCTCACATAGTAGCTGGCCTGTAAACAGTGCAGTATACAGAGCCGGCATACTGAAATACACTGGCAACATACAAGCTTCAGGGGGCTTAAATTTTTTATATAAAAACACAGCATGCAGTAGACAGTCTTACCAGTCTCCACAGTATCCATACCAGACCAGACATCAAGCCAAAAATATATTATGACACTTGAAACTATGAAAAATAGTCAAGGCTTCCTGATGAATATTACAATATAAATGGTAAAAAGACATGCGGAGTAAATATTGCAATGCAATATGTTTATACTAGACTTTCAAAAAATAAAACCACTATTGTGTGCAGTCGTCTATGCCCCCGAGCATTTTCAAATAAATACATAATTTCTATTCTGTAAGAAGATACCGCAGAATTGCTGAGTCTGTAATCCAAGTGGCACAATTGCGACGGTGAGACGTCTGAAATTGCGGGAGTCGTGTGGAAAATGCCTTTATGGCACAAAACAGTTGTCTTTTCTTGTGTGAAATTAGGTAAATGTCACGTAATCCCTCAATACTGCAGTTCACACCCCGGCGGCATCGGTAAAAGCCTCATCTTACACTGTGTCAACTTTAATCCACTTGAGAAAGATGGAGCATGGCAACTCACACAAACATGAGATGTACAGCATGGGATAGAAAAACATGGGCTGCCTTGAAATTGTATTTGTGGTATTTTGATGGTCAACTGAATAAGGGAACAGAGCTATAGTAACATCACCATAAACATATCTCATTTGCATTGTGGAGTGTGGCATTAGATGTTGTTTACAGAAATCTTCAGAAAAACATTCTGACATCAGCCTGAGGTGTTGTCTTTTTCAAGAAATAGGCGCAAAAACAAAAATGAAAACACAAAGTAATTGTCAAACTTGTATCCACCAGTTTTTACTTTTTTACTAAAGTTGGACAGTTATTCTGCCTTTTTCATAGATTCAGAGAGAAGTGCTTAGTTAAAAAAATGTACTCACCTCTGAGAAGTGAGCACAGGAAAAGGTGGCCATTGTGATAAAAGATTGCCATTGGACATCCCTTAAATCTGCAGTGTGTGTTTTGATCACATAAATGCATATTGTTCAGAAACATTATCATTCTATAATTATCAAAGTTTTAAGTATATTAGAATGTTCACCCAGTTACATGCTCACATACAAGGAGGTCTGCTCTCATTTAAATAAGGGATTGGCTGTTTACATGGCTTGAATCAAAGCAATGGAAAATCCTCCTGGGAAAGTGGCTATTGAAGAGCTGGCTATGTCCGCTAACACAGCGGGGGAGCAAAGAGAAACACACGCCGTGAAACACACACAAATATTCACAATGCATTCATAAAATGATTCATGAAAGGGATGTAACTGTGGGATCACATTAGTCTTTCACTGAGGTCAGAGCTAGAAGTTTAAGGTAAGCTTTAAACTTTGCTTTGGTTTAATGTGTTATTTTGTGAATGTTCTTTGTTCATCTTGGTGATATTTATTTTATGTTCCTACCTTTAGTGTCAAATAAAAAGTGTGTTTTCAGTTGTTTCTGGATAACAAAATACACACTAAATGTAGTTTCAGTGGTAATTTCAATATCTTCCCTTGTTGGAGTCTTCAAAAGCAGTAGGTACCTTCGGCATATTCCTTCACAGCGTAAAATATCACACAGGAAGATAAAGGGTGCAGACTTTACAATGTCAAACACATGTATTATTCAAGCTCAGCTGTATAAAACATTCCTGTCTCAAGGCTGACTATGTAAATACACATGCTAAAAACTGTACATATCTTTCTGTTTCTCTCCCACACTCTCCTCCAGAGTCCATTTCCTCCTAAGTCCAGCTCTCTGTCGCTCTTTGGCAGGCTAGTTTGTGTCAACAGCAGGGTTTCCTCACTGTCCAGATTGAGAGAACTCTCACCAAAATGATCCATGCATCGCTGCGAGGGAGTGTGTGTGGTCAGTGTGCACTCGTCTTTGTACAGTGTGCATGTTTGAAAAGGAAACAGAATGGCGAGACACATTGATAGACCTCTTTTTGTGTTTTGCAGCAGAACCTTTGGTCTGTTCAGCCTTGGTTTTTTAATAGATTTAGGCTTTTAAACAGCACCAAGAATTTATCAAATGCCTAAAATATGAGTTGTCTTGTGGAAGTAGTTTTAAAAAAAAAAACAATGTTGACCTTAATTCACAGTACAATTTCCAAAAGCAAAACATTTGACCATATAAAATTTATGTATGAGAGGCAGCTATGTGTGAGTGAAACTTTCCTCATATAATACAAATAAATATCTTTTTCAATAACTTCCTTTTTGTTTTAGCTACAATTCAAGCTAAAATCATTTGCTCTAGAATGAGACATTCACTGCTCAGAGACAACAGAGTGACTTTTGCAGGTCATTTATTGGCTGTCCTCAGGTCAGATAAGCACTTTTACGCACTGGTGATTTATTATCAGTTGATTGATGGATGAGCTTAGTTTACCTTGTGCAGCAGCTGTATTAAGGCCGGGACATACTCTGCAGAATTTGAGTAACAGAGAAATGTGTTCTCTCTCCCAGTTTCAAGGAACAAACTAACATCATTTTGGTCATCCAGCCCTGGTTTGGGCGTTCTTGCAGAATGTTTCTTAACACATTACTTAGGCAGAACTTTTTTCTTGTGGGTGTTTGAAGTGGGTGTGGTTGATGCAGAAAATCTAGAAGTTCTGCACTTGACTTTTAGTTTTGTTCAGAACTAACTTGGAACAAACACATTTCTATTTTCATGTGGAGTATGTATCAAGCTTTATTGTGATACATATCCCTTTGTGATTGCCACCAACTTGTGGCTGATTCAGACCAAGGCTGTGGCAGTTCTGAGCATGTTTTAAGTTTTTGGGGACATTTTCCATTGACCTGACAGCTGTTAGTGGCATTTGGTTTTACCCAATCACTGATCAGGGATTCTTCTAAAACACCTGCCTTTTGCAAAAGCTTTTTGTGAAAGCCCTTCCACATGGTTCCAGGAGCACCTGGTCTGTTAGGTTATGGTTAGTGCCACTCCTTTATGTTGTTAGAATAGTTTTAGGTTTATTTATTTCATTTTGCACTCACTACTTGAAGCTATGGCAGCTATTGTATAATCTAGTTGTTAAACATATAAGCAGCTAAATCTATTTTATATATGCTGAGAAACATCAATATGCAATGTGCAATATTGAAACAACAGCTGGTTAATTGAATTCTGCAAATGTGTTTTGTGTTTTTAAAACAAACAGTATGGATATGAAGAAAAGGTTTAAACAAAGTCTCTTCATTATGTCCTGGATTACTGAGAACCTCCACAGACAGTATGACTATAACTAATTAACAATATACGTACTTATAAGTCAGTAAATGATTCAGCACTAGGGATACAACAATTCTCAAGACAGTATTGAACCATTCGGTAACTCCCTTTACGGTTCAATACGCACTGGTAAATTTTGGTTTGTTTGTTATTGCATAAATTTAAGAGTCCCCATCTTTTAATGCAGCAAATATTTCTTCAGGTAACTGTGTGCGTGTGTGGCTTTAAATCATTTGGGATTGGAGAATACCTTTGTGAGTGAACAACCAATCACAACTCTTTATGGGCTGAAGACAACAACACACGTTAGAAACAATATGCCGGTGTTCCCCATTGGTTTCCCCCAGTGCTTTATGGTGTAGGGGCGCGGCTGGCTCTCTCCCGCCAGCAAAGACCCTCTTAATTAAACTAATATCTAGCAGCTCAGCTGAATCCTGGGCTCCAAATGACCATGCCCTGCTCAAGCCTGCTGCGTTACGGGGCACCGTGGTGAAACTGAAACCCACTCGCGCTGTAATGTGCTGCTGTAAACAAACTCTGAGGCTGCCCCATACACACAGAAAGTTGACCGTAAAAATACAAAATGTAAAAAGAGAGAAAATCCGTTTAGATAAGTAGTTAAATTTTATTTGTAGCACTGGTCCTTGCTCTAAACCATCTCTGTCTGAGACATTTTTGAGGTTTGATCAAACATGAGTCTGTTTTAGTACTTTGTGAAGTATTTCAGGTCCTCATGTAAATGTTGATTTATTAATGTTGTGCCTGGATGGTAATGTTTTTTTTTTTAAATGTGTGCAGTAAAAACATAGTTATTATAAACAGTATATGATAATATAAATAACCATTAGACCCCCTCTACTTTAGAAGATATTGTAACCTTGATGCAGAGAATATTGATAAGCTTATGTTTTTGCTGTAGATCCTCAATACACAGGAATAGTTGAATACTGTATAAGGCTACTTTAAAGTACTGCACACGGCATTTGATTCATGTTTACAGGCATCAGTTTACTTCAAATGTTACATGCACATTTGTCAAAGTTTTTGTATTAGTAAAATATTAGTAAAATAAGAAATTGAAATCAGTTAAACTAAGTGGATTTCAATTTCTTGTATTGATGCATCCCTATTCAGCACATGTTTAGAAAAAGTTTCTTTTTGTACAGTGTGACTGCTTTCTCTTTAAAGCGTCTGATCTTGCAGAGCCTGTAGGATCCAACATGCATAATTAAAACCGGAAAAGCAGCATCATTACTGATGTTGTTGAGCTCTTGTTTTCTGCCTGCCTCCAGATACTGATGGGATCCTGTTGAGGTTATGTCAGAAGAGAATACAAAGCTCACAGTGACCAGAAACTACACAGTGCAGCAAGGAGCTCAGAGAACACATTTGCAACTTTTTGTCAGGGGACACTATTATAGATAGTGCCCCCTAGATAGGTTTTCTATTTAAAGAAACATTTATTTTATTAATTAGTGAGCTGTGGCATGACACTTACAGCGACAGAAAGGAGGCCATACTGTTTTCTGAACAGCATAGAGAATAGCTGATTCCAGAGTTGATTATTGCAATTTAATTTTTATTGAAAAATTCAAAAGAACTGCTTGAATGAAAATGAGTGCATCATCTACCAGTCGCTTTACAATTTATGTCATGAAAATCTACCCCATAGTCTTCCATCATTACCACACTTTATGTTAAAAATAAGTGTCCAATCAGCAATTTAACTCAAACTGTGATGCGGCACCACTGTGACCACTGGATGTTGGGACCCTTCCATCTCTTCACATGTTAAAATCCAATTAAACTTTAACTATGGGATACTCAAATGCTACAGGCCATTTATTTATCACAATGCTTAACATAGTTTTCTTGATATCCTGCTACTTTTGGGTGAATGCACTTTACATCTCACTTGGTAGAGCACATATTAAACACATAGGTTTGATTCTCTGTCAGATCATTTGTCCAATGTCACTTCTTTCTCTCTCTCTCTCCCTGTTTTCTGTCTATCTAATGGCTACTCTAGGCAAAAAAAATATAAAAAAATTCTGGCCCAACACTATAAATTTATTCCACAACAACATTTTTAAGGACTTGTAAATATTGTAAATTGGAAGTGACCTATAGCTCTTTCTTCTACCATCTCCCGAAGTGCTTGACATCATTCACACACATTCAAACTGTGGGGCTGGTAAGCTACCAAACCACCACCATTTCGGTTATTGGACGCCCTGCTCTACTTCTTGAGCCACTGCACTACAGTATTATGCAGTGTTTTTAATATTTTGATCTGCTGTTATTTGTGCTTCCTGAAATCCAGTTGGACCAGTTGGAACTGTTTATCTAAAATGGCTTTAATCCATACTTTGTTTTTCTGATTTGTTTTATGCTATTAAAAAGCAATCCAGAGGCACTTTATACTGCCCCCTGTTTTCTCATGGGTTGAACGCACTTAATTATTCAGCATTTCCAAAGGAGACTGGTTACTTACATAATACACATAACCTCACAAATAAGACAAATCTTGCTCCTGCACCTTCTCCCCTTCTTCCCGACTTGTCTCATGTTTATACAGTCATTTTCTCTTGCTCCACTGCTTCTCTTTACCACTCATTTCCCTGAGTGCCAATTTATGTTTGAGTGTGTACATGTGGAAACTCATACTTGACATACAAGAACACACACCGGCCCCATCACGCATGAAGAAACACATCCTCACACACACAATCATACTTATCATTACACTTTTGTTAAATAGTAGCAAATGAGCCTTGAATTTGAATAAACGTTCCAGTGAAACATGGTCTGACTCATTTAGATACACTTTTTTTTTTCCTATTCATTAAGCAAACATTAAAAGAGAGCGCTGCTTTGTGCCCACTGGAAAGCTAAACCATTGTTATGCCACTCAACATGTTGGAGAGTGGAACGCTCAGGTGGGCCCTTGTGAGGCCGTGGAAGAATGAACAGAAAATCAATGTTAAACAAATTGATTACACTTACTTCATTACTTTCTGAATTAATGACTTAATGACATAATCAAACCATTTTCCTAGACGTTGATTCAATTTGGGCCAAAAGTTGAAACACACTGCTTGAAACAGGGACTATGGAAAGTTTTGCATTCCATTTACTTAAAGAAATATTAATTTAGCACTTTTATCTTTTAACTTTATCTTTTATTTATCTTCACAAAAACTAATATTAACAACACACAATTAAATAGTGGTACAGTATTCATTAAAAAGTCAAAAAACAGTTCATTAATAAAATTCATAGATGCTGAAATACCTTTACAAAATAATTGTATAGCTTTTTATTCAAGTCTAAGGGTTATTGCTTTTAGTAAGCATTAATTATTTTTTTTAAGTAGTTGGAATTAGATATCTAATGTTCAATAGAATGCAGTAATAATACAATGTTACCAAAGATTATGCTCTTTTCATTTTGAGAATCATCAGAATAAATTGGGTCTACAGACTGATTAGGAGGCTTTATATTTTCTGGTAAACATTTTTTACTTTGTTTTAGCATAAAATTTGTGAACATGAAACAAAAAAAGATGTGGTTTGAAGACCATAACCTGTACACCTTGGACTTTTCTAGACTTTTATCTTCAAACTTTTCTCTTTTGAAGCTGCTAACAATTTCAATTACCTTAATTATTGAAGATCTATATGCATTGTATTTGCAATGATGAATATACTTAGGTTGACATAATGCCACAATGTCATATTGTGAAACTATAAGCATTACACAGACATCCCTGAGAGAGTGTTAGCAGAACACACATAGCAGTGGACAGTAATGAGAGTCCTGGATCGAATAATGTTAAAGGATTTGAAGCTAATTGAACAGAGATCAGTTGAAGTCGGAGACAAATGGGGTCCGGCTTCAAAAGAAACCCGTCACCTGCATATAAATATGGACGGAGACTCAGGTCTAGACTATGAGGCGATTTGTTCACAATCCCCCAGTGGTATAACCGTCACACCATCTTTACTTTGCTAAGGCTTAGAATTAAGGCAGAGTTAAGTCAAATCAGGCAAATAATCAATTTAAAAGACAGATCAGAGTAAATATTTTTTAGATTGAGATGGCATCTTAAAGCTCTGGCTTATGGGGCAAGAGTAGCATATAACTGCTCCTAATTAGATTTCAGTTCAGGTTGATGTGGGCTTAGCTAGACGTAACATGCCGTCATTAAATAATCTCAATTGTCTCAATAATGTCATGCCATGGCAACTCCTACAAACAAAGTGCTTTTGTTTAAATCACTGGCAATATGTGAAGATTAGGAGCATGACATAGTACAGTGACAATGCTTAGTTGGTGTAGTTACATCTCTCCTATTGTCGCTCACCTCAACTGTTTCTGGGAGGGGGCATATTAGATCTGTTTTCCAGTTGAGGAACCATCCAAATAATAAGTTAAAGTGATGTTAATTTTAGCCACTAGGGGGAGCAGATCCCTCTACAGACAGTGTGTGTTTGTTGATTTTGAGAGGAAACTATCCAAAACTGGTTTGGAAGAAAAAAAACATGTCTTCTGAAATGGTAAGTCTCATTTTAGTGGATTTTGTACAAATACAACTCTGCTAGGGTCCAGCGTATTAGCCTATTTCTGCTTCCTGTGTTTGAGCTGCTAAGCGAGCCGACTCAGGAGAGGTCTGCACTTCCCAGTGGCATGGAATTATATATCATTTATATCAGAGATTTTTGTCCAGCTGAGGGGACTGTGTGAGTGAAATAGGTATGATTCTACAAGTCATGTTTCTAAGAATCCTTAAATCAGTACAAGAATGTATATTTTTGGTTTCTAAAAGTTACACAGTGTTACTTAAATACTACTACTACTTAAAAAAAGAAAAAGTATCCATTTATATTGCATTTTAAGGGTGGACCTTGTCAGAAATAACCCAAGGCCATTTTCTGAGTGCTATCTTCTCTGATTTTTTTCATTAATTCTATTCTTGCCATTTCCCTTTAAAGCATTTTATAATATGCCATTCCTACTTGGCACTATTCAAATCTGCATATACCAGTGCTTATTTGGTACTATCACATATTTTAAGCAAAAGAAGAAGATTTCAGTTACTTATGGGTCCTTCTTAAGTGGAATTTGATTACTATGATTTAACATTAACTGACTATTCAATGCACAAAATGTACCATGTGACTATGACATGTACGCTATAGTCACATGGCACAAAATGTACCATGTGACTATAGCATACATGTCATTTCTGCCGCCAGGTAGCTATCAATCAAAACTATGATAAATGGTTGTATAGCTATATGAAACGGGAGTAGACTGTAGACTTTGTTTTAGAGTAGAAGAAGAGTCCCATTTTACATCACGCAACCCATAATATTCTAAAATGTTCTGAGGAATTTTTCATTTTGAAGTTTCAAATGCCAATCCAAGCAACTCAATTTATCTTCTTTTTGGCAACAATTAATTATGCAAAAATAGTAAAGCGAGTTCAAGCATTAGTGTACGGGGAATGTAAAACTTAACACTGTCAAAGGAAAGACAAGAAATATCAATTACAAATGACCTTTTGAACAAACGGGAAGGAAATGATTTGACAAATGATGTTCTACTGAAGTAGGCCATCATTGTGAGACATTAGATATGACATGTGGCATTCACGCTCCCTGACACAAGTCTGTTTTGTTTGATTACATACTTTGCTGAAAAAGTGGAATTGTTTTGACTTGAGCTTGACAAATATCTGAAAGAATGAAATAGGTGTGGTACTATTGATTACAATTGGAGCGGACGTTGGTAAACATATACAAATCAGTGAGTAATACTCCAGCATCCCCCAGTGCAACCATGGTTGTTACAGTCCTTGTTGGAGAAACAACGCAAACGACAGTCTGACAAGTGGTCCTAGTCCCTCAGTTTCTGATATTAATGAGGTGAGGCGAGACACACAACAAAGAAAGGTTATGTGAATGTTGCATTCCAGTGAACAAGACAAATAAATAGAAAAAGAGGGTGGCATTGTCCAGGAAATAATGAGGGAAAAGATTGATTGTTGGTGGAAGAATGATGAAGACTAGAGCGATACATCAATGTTGTATGTAATGGCAAAAAAGAAAGGAAAATTTCTTCAAATAATCTTTTCATGTTCTGTAGTTCACAAAAGATGCATTCATTAAGACTAGATCTACTAAGCTGTGTTAGTTTGTGAGAGGTGCTAATTTGCCAATGTGTGGCCTATTTGCCGACATATTTATTAAGTGCAATAATGCAACGTGAAAGCCTTCTCATTTCAAGTGATGTGTTTATTATATGTGGACAATAAGTTACATACTTATCCGTGGTAAATGCACCAGGAGACATGCTGCAATGGAGACTAATGATAAAGGGCTGCAGCTATAATGACAACATGCAACAATGAGAGAACATGGCAAAACAAGAAACGCAGGCTTCAAACAAGGATGTTCCAACCACTAAAAAGAATGAATTCCTTAATTAGGCCATGTAGCCAGGGTTCCATCCCAGATGATTATTTTGCATTTCTGTAGAGACAAAAGACAGTAGCTTCTGCACTGGCTTTTGTACGCTGTTTTCTTTTTATTTTCTATGTAGATTTATCTACTGCGGTAGACCAGCCATTCTCAATGGGTGAATGCTGAATTACTGTTGCACGGCTACCTTCGATAGGACAAAAACTGTTAGCAAATTTCAGAAATGCTTATAAACCCTTAGAAGTCTACAGCAGCCATTTTTACTCAGCAGTCCCAGTTCAACTTTCTAGGGCTTTTATTGATTAGTAGTGGCTACACTGGCACAGCTATGAGTTTGATAAGCGTTCTGGAGGTTTCTTTGAGGTCAGCATTGGAGGAAATCAACGTACCATACCGGAGTCAAAAGTAGAGCATCTAGAGACCTTGGGCAATAGAGCTTCAGTGAATCAGTCAAGCACTCTTAGCAACACTGACAGTAATCTGAGGACAGAGATACTGGCTGCTATTCTTCCTCCATGTGTGAAACCAAGCACTTTCTTTTCTGTTTACTTTATCTGAACCATAAAACATAGATACGCGTGTCTTTTAGGATACTAAATTTTTAAGGAGCTTAGTTTTGAGATCACAAATCACTGAGGGCTTGTTCAAACGATCAAGTCATCATTTCTTACATTGTATACATTTTATTTGAGCTTTTGGGCTCACTATAGACATAGTATATAAAATTGATGTTCTCCAACTGTTGCTGTACACATCACAAAGCAGGTGGAATAGATATAGGTCAGATTTATCTGCAATCTTTAGCAACTGCTGATAAGGAATAATAATGTCTTTCATTTTCAAATTACAGTTTATACTAACAAAGCACTAGTGGACTTTCTATTCAACATTCTATGGTTATGTCACTAAATATTTTAGGAGATGGGCACCATATTTTTTTTAAATCTTTCAAATTGTGACATTTATAAATCCAATGACAAAATTTTAATATTAAAAATTAAACCAACATTTTGCAAAAATGGAAATATTTAACAGTCAACACATAGCAAGAATTTTATTTTGACATGTGTGAAAACAAGAGCCTTAGACCTTGTCTAGACTTTACTGAGATACTGTATGTATTATCATTTTCAGCCTGACAGTAAGTTTGGGCTTAATTCAGTATTTTTTTTTTATTTTCATTAAAAAAAAAATCCAGTAAACACAGCAAAAAATGATTTTGGCCTGTGTAAAAAGGAGCCCATTAGACCTCGTCTTGGCTTCATTATGAAGATTTTTAAAAATGAGAATTTTCAGTATGATGGCAAGCTTTGGCCAAACATGCATCCTTTGGCTGGTTTGTCTACATGGCTTGTCAACCTTGAATCAGTGTTGGTGGAAAATAAATCTGGGAAAAGAAGCTAGCTACAACAAAACATAGAAAAAAAAGAAGAAATAGAGAATGGGGTAGAAAGTGAAACATATAAACATTGGTCTAACACTAAACTCAGGGCTAGATGTTTATCAACTTTGAATGATGTAATGTGTAGTATTTTGATGTGGTTGAGTTGGTTTGGTTTTACTCTTCTGTAGCTTTAAAACTGTGACATGGCATCATTATTGAGTCACAAAAGCCTATGGATAAATTTGCTACGCTTTGCAATTTTTTTTATTGTTGGTTAAAATAGGGACACTGGTCACAAGGATTACTTAAAACCACATTTGTTTTACTGCTGTTTGTATGGACATGGGACAAGGGGCTTATGACAATTCCTATTCTTAATTGACCTGTATTTGTCCAGCTTACCCAAAGACAGGTGTGAAACCTTCCAACACAAGAATTAAATGTTATACTATGTAGAAAACTGTTCCCTGTTGGCAGTATATCTTTTCACTAAACCTGCTTTACAACAAACTCCACTTTCATCCACCCTTACATTCACGTGACAACACCGACGAGTCGAGTGTGGCACTTACAAAGGCACTTCGCTCCTTCGGGAGGAGTTTGCGTTAAATGTTTGGCTTGACAAGCATTCGATGTTAACACATGAGACTGCTTCTGTTGTCCCCTTTTGCACAAAAAGTATTTTTTAACCAAGACTCCCCCATAATTGTAACATGTTCATTACTGTTTCCTGTTCCTCTCCAAAAGTGCATGTCACAGATTTGCTTGGTTTACTTATTTCAGCCATGTTGGTCTTATCTCTAAACCTAACAACGTTGCAGTATGTTAATCTGCTTTATGGGTTTATTTCTCTTGATTTAAAGTTATCGCACTAATAGTCATTTTAAGATAAACATTGTAGTCTGTACATCTGTTATGGACTGCTGCCTGCTGTTAATAGAGCTGCAGCTGCTTGGAACTGCTTTACTTTGGTCGCCTCTGGGAAAATAGTATAAATAGACAACGCAAATGTATTTAGAGACTATATTATTTCACTGGTAATGTATGTTAATTACATGCTGAATGAGGCCACAACAATAATATGGGAGTTTTTTTTTTTTTTTTTTATAATTTTCCCACATTGTCACACTGGAACTTTAGTAGTGTGTGATATGCAACCCGGCCTGAGATTTGACATGCTATTTTGCATTTTGGTGAATTGTGTGGTTAAAACATCTTGGGTTTGGAGTGGTGATACCGTGAGACGGCAAAGGTGAAATTGTGACCAGATGGCGAGTGAGAGCAGGGAATACTGCTACATGTGTTGTGGATTAAAACGCTATTATTTATGAATATTTGGAAATGGCTTCATTCACGGTTTCTAACCTAATTACACATTTTAAAACAGAATTCTAAACTTCGTAGCAAATTATAACATTATCAGGATCTAGTATCAATCTGTACATTAGTGTTGACTAGGGTTGCACTATATAATTAATGGAAATCTATCATTCTAGCAATATCAGCAAAGAGAATATCCACATTGCTAAGAACTGCTTGTATTGCAATAACAAATAAATCTGTGGTAAGGTTTACAGTATTAATCCAAAATGTTATCTTTGTTTAGTCCTGGTTTAGTCCTGGTTTAGTCCTGGTTTAGTCCTGGTTTAGTCCTGGTTTTGCAGTTTTGTCATTTGTTTAGTCCTGGTTCGGTCCTAAATTCAGTCCTTATTTAGTCCTGGGTTTAATACTTAATCCAGGTTTACTCTTGGTTTTAATTTGTTTAATTTAATTATATCATATTCATATAACTGTTTCCCAGCAGCAAAAGCCTAAATATTCGACCATCTCAGCAGCATCATTTTGCTATTCTTCCTCGTAGGCAGTAAGTATTCATCTACTAATGTGTCTACTGGCACTCAGAGGTCTAGCCCTGCAGGCATGACACCAACCATATTCTTTTCATTTTCAAAACTGCTTAAAAGGTTTAGCATTAAAAGACAAACTGACAGAGAGCCATTCGCTGCCTGCTAAGTTCCCAAAGTGTTTCCGCCAATCACAGCTATGAACAGTACATCCGGTCAGACATGCCGGGAACACACCATGACATGCTGGATATCTTCCCAGACTACATCACAATGAATGTCTCTCTGATATGTCCTTGACTTCTTGACTGGCCAAGCTGGCAACACATAAATCCTGTTTTCTTTCAAACATGTCTGTGAGAGAGATGGCTGGCCCCGTTTCATACAGTATGTCCTGAAAATCTTGACACTAAAGGGGACATTTGTCCTGCTCTCTGGCAGAACTATGCTGTCACAAGAAATGGCAACATCAAATACCACAGCTCCTAGCACAGGTTAAACACAGGAAACAACTGTGCCCTGAGGCGTGCACGTAATACATCTTTACAGTTGGGAATGTAAGGAATAATGCTTTATGCCAATGCAGTATGTAAATTAGTTGGAACATATCTAAAGCTGTGTAGATAAGATTAAACCAAGAACCAGAACACATGGCATTATTACATAACCATTCCCAATGAATAAAAATGCTTAGAAATGGTGGCCTCATTGAACAAACATATATTGAATTGTAATTAACTGGTGGAGGATGAAATAGCATTGAATGGTCTCCATAGCAACAAGCATCATTCCTTTTGAGAGAAAAAAAGAAAGGCAGCAAACCATAACTAGGACACTTTTGCCTATCTACTGTATACTTTACTTGCCTAATAAATAGTTCTGTCCGTGTTGCAGCTGTGGCTTAACAGCAGCCTTAACACAATCAGGCCTCCACAAATCAGATAGTTCTGTGCCTAGGAGCTCAGATTAGTGTGCATTTCTCTGAATAAAGAATGGTTTGTCCCAATGCACCAGTTGTGAAAGATAATACAGTATTTAATAGGACACAAGACTGACACGAAAATTAAATAATATGTTTAGTGTATCTCTACAGTGTTGATAGAAGTAGCAGGTAATGATTTTATACTTGATGCATGTGCTATCAATAGTTTCACACCTGCAATCGGCTGTGCAGGTCCTGCCCAGTCGAAACAAAGTCATCCCATTGGATAATTACTGCATAGATTATTATGTTTCAGCTGGCAACAAGTTATTTAACCCTAACTGATGCATTTCTTAAACCACCATGTGAGAAGACGCGTTCTGTGGTTGTGGAAAAGATGTTAATCTGTTTCAGAAGAGTAAAATTATTGGCATACATAAAGCAAAGAAAACATTTAAAGAGATTTAGAAACTACTAAAATTAGGTTGTTATAGAACACATTATTAAAAACTGGAACAATAGTGGGGAGCCATCGTCTTTAAGGCTGAAATGTAGTCTGAAAAATGTCTTGAATGATACTGATCAGTGATCACTTAAACATTTGGTAAAATCAAATTGCAAAAAAACAACTGACAACTATGTTTAACAGTGAAAGTAAGAGCATTTCCTCAAACAAACAATGCAAAGGGAACTCAAGAGGTTGGGACTAAACAGCTGTGTAGCCTTAAGAAAACCATTTGTCAGTGAGGCTAATTGGAGGCTTAAATTTACATAAAGATTGAACTCTGGAGCAATGGAAGAAAGTCATGTGGTCTGATGAGTCCAGATTGACCCTGCTCCAGAGTGATGGCTGCATCAGGATAAGAAGAGAGGCGGATGAAGTGACGCTCCCATCATGTCTAGTTCCTATCGTATAAGCCTGTGGGGGCAGTGCTATGATCTGGTCAGTTGGTCAGGTCAAGGTTCAACAACATTATATGTCCAAAGAATGAGATCAGCTGATACCTAAATATACAAATTATTTTGGTCCAGGCCTTGATGTAACTATAGTAAAATAAACTAACATTAAGTGTAAACTAAATGTAAATTTTTGCACATTGCATTGCTAAGCTGAACAGTTCACAACTGAAAAAAATATGTTTTTGTCCCCACTAACATTTTGATTTTAAGATTTTACTTCCCTTTTTCCCACTGAGTTTGTCAGAATATGGTAAAACTGGGGGGATTTGTCAGGAAAGCATGTTGAGGCATAGTAGCAGTGGACTAGACACAGTGTAGCCAAGTAAATGCGATTGTGCATTGTACTATACCTCGGAGCCTTGGTAAATCTCTGGTCCAGCTTCTCTATATGCCAACTGCACACCAATAGTGGGTCTGTACTCCTTTAACTAAGGTTACACAGCCACAGGAAATGATCCCATTCACAAGAGTAGTTTCATTACTTTTGTAGTGGCTAACCTGTCCTATACATGTTAACACACAAGGCCGCTAACGCTTTATATAATCACTTATGCATGTCCATATTTGTGTTCTTTTGAACCATACCATTCACAAATACTCTTACAGACCACCAACAAATAAATAAACTGTTGACCTCGAAGTAGTAGCACCTGTAGCTGCTTTCTTTGCCCTTAAATAGTGGCAGTACCACCATGTGCTCCTGTACTGACTTATATTTGTTTGTGTTTTATGTTACACTGTACATTAAAAGCATTTTAGAAAGCACCTAGATGCAGGTAATTAGTCTAGAGGCAAATCTGGAATCCTTTGTTCGAGTTGTTAAAATCTTCATTCACAATAGCCTTTTAGAAACTGTGGCAATAAATTTTAGGAGAATAATATAATATGACTTTACACTAATTGGTCGTCAAAGAAAATTAATTGTTTTCCTCTGGTGGAATAAATTAAACTGACAATGCAGTAAACACAGGTGCTAGTATCAAATAATGCTAAACCAGCATAACATTCTCTCAAAAGCGTTTAAACCTTATCTGCAGAACTTGATTCATATGTTGCTTTTTTCTTCCCAGCTACCTCCACACTCTGAAACCAACCTCTAGTGGGAACTTAGATGAATATCACTGACAACAACAAGTCTTTCTCGCCATTACAGATGAACCTGCATGACTCTGCACGGCCCGGGGGGATTGAGGAGTCTTCTTAATGCAGTGTCTTTTGAATACTCTAACACAGTGCTTCGAAAACTGCGGGTGGTAACCTAAATCTTGCGCTTGACTGCGAGTTTCAAATCTGATGGAACACCTTCGTGCAACAAGATATATGAAGCTGTCAAGAATCCACTGGACCATTTTAGGGATAGAAATGCTGCATGAGTATGAGTGAAGATGATAATTTTGATTTGAGTCAGTGTTTTGCTTTGGTACTATACTTACATTCATTGGCCTTCACAAAGTTATAGGGCATTGCTGAAAGTGGCATTGCAATCACCTTTTGACCTGGTAAAAAAAGTTGGGTTGCCTTGTGTTGTGGGAATATTTGTTTAGATGTTAATAACACACAAGATCAAATCAGATTTTCCAAAAAAACCTTGAGTCTGAATAGATTTGCTCCTCCCTTTATTGTAATCTATACTTGGTAAGTTTAAGTGTTATATAATTGACATTTGCCACTCTGAATTTTACTGTGTACGATGTGGCTGTTGTTTATACAGGATACAGGAAACACCTGACAGAACAGTGATACTATTGCACTACCACTACTTTAACAAAACATAATTGTGTGGTGTTTTTAGCCTGATTTAATCTAAAGGTTAAAACACAGAACTCAATCAAAAGAGAAAGTCAGCAGTTAATTGCAGAAATATGATAAGCACAACATGTAGACAATTAGAACTAAATAAACCAGTAGGGTATTTGTATTAGGAATAAAAGAATGTAGAGAATGAAGAGAGCCGCAGGGTCTTTTTGGAAAATGCTTTTTTAGCCTCAGTGGGCAGTACTTATTGTCGAAAGTGTCCTTTTGAATGCTTTTTTTTTATTTTGCTGCTGGTTTTGTAAAGTTTTGAAAAATGTTTTATTTTTAAATGAAGTCCGTGAAAACGGAGTGCCTCACAGAAAGAAGGTTGTTGAATCAATTCTTGCAATGATTGGCAACAATCTTTTTGTAAGAAGTCTATATGTCCTCCCTGTTCTACATTGCATCTTAGCTTCTTTCTGTTGTCTAAAGCAGCCATTCCCAAAGTCAAGAGAGCTGCTGCCGCCCCTTAAAGAAAAATCCTGTGAGGACCACCCAATCTAAAACGTTCACTCACATTATAAGTCTAAGAGAAATATTTCAAAAAAACATAAGAATCAACAGAATGTTGGCTATAAATTGCTTAATAATTTTATTTTTTCTACACCACAGAGAAGAACGGATATACAAATAGGTTTTTAGTATTTTTAAACTGAATTTATTTTTATGTAGTTAAATGTGGACAACCCCTGCAGTACCTTCGCGGCCAACCAGGGGTCTCTCGGATTGTGTTTGGGAACCATTGGTCTAAAGATAGATAACAGGTAATTGACAAATTCAAATGGACATTAGTGAAATAATTTGATGCTGAATTGACTGAAGTCAGTGTTTGTGTATATATTTAAGTGTGAGCCTTGTGATTAAATTGTTATTGTGCAGTTTAGCCCACCTCTTGTCCTAGCGAGGTGGTAGAAAAATAATAATATAAATTGCTTAATGGGAATTTTGCTTTGACCAACTACAAACACCAATTAACATCTTATTTCCTATATGAACAAAAGTAGTCTTGGTGCATTTTGGCAGAATTTGGAACAACCCTCTCTAATACACTCACACACTAATGATCATTTTGAATATGGATAATATTATATAAATATGCATTTACCACAGCTGCCAGCTGCATTTGACCTTACAAACATCGACCCTAATTATACTGAGTGAATTGCACTGTTTTGTTAGCGTATACATTTTCCTGAAGGCAAACAAATTAGAAAGCTAGAATGTTGTAGTTTCTGATGCTCTCAAACGTTGCATAAGTCACATGAGATGACAAACAAAAAATGAGTGTCTACATGTCTCATATCAGGTTCAAACTAACCTTCTTGACCTGAGCAAAATTCAGATTAAGAATGATTTATGGTGACTCTTTGTTAATGTCATTGTGCCAAAAGTTACTATGCTGTGCCAATTACCACTATAAAACAGGCAAAAGAACTCAAGTCTAACTAATGTCTGGAGCCACAAGTAATAGATGGGCCTGTGTGGTTGTGTTCGTCTCAGAGGGCTGACTAAGTCTACCACAGCGGTTCTTTTATACTTAGCAAAGATGGCGAGAGGGCTTCCCAAGCAGCTGTGACAGGCTAGGGAAGCAACACAAAGACGCCCCATAAACAAGGAGAGAAGCAGCTGAAAGTGGATCCTGCCTCTCTAGGGTCTTGGATTAACGAAATGCGAGGGTTGCGGCGTTGTAAGTTGGCCGCTTGAGAATTGCAGTTCAGAAGCGGAAACAAGTAGGTGGAGAAGAAGGAGACGAAAAACCTAAGAGGGGGGTGTTTCACAGTGATGGTTATGGCACAGTTCCACTCATGTTGTTTCTCCAGGGTGGCTAAAATTAGAACCACAGATAATAACAGGCTATGGCATATGGATCAGCATTAAAGGGATGTTCTGTATTTTTGAGGTAGGGTTGTATGGGCTACATGTGGATAGACAAACTATTGGCCATGTTAGAGTCTGATTTACTGCAATAGTGCGCAACATTGTCTAATTTGACATATTATCTTATGGTAAAACCTATATTTTAGTATTCTTTCTGTTTGAGGAAACTTACCTAATTTGAACAATTATTTTGGCACCACTTTTTACATTTTCACTGTAGTTTGTGTTCATGCCTTTACTGAAAAAAACTACAGCATTTTACACGTGTTAAGATATTAGAAGGTAAAACTAAACTGTAATGCCTTTTCCAGATGTTTTCTGTCTCACCAGGAAAAATGCACATAACTAAAGTATTGGACTTTTGAACTGGACAGAAAAAGGAGGTAAATATTAGTTCATACAATAGTGATTCAATAATCAATTTGCTAAAATTGTTACCTAATAATCTTCATATAGCCTAACAATACAAAAATGTGTGATTAAAAAGTGTTGGTTACCACAAAGTTTTCTCTTTAAAATGTTTAATGCATGTTTCAAATCATGTTGTCAGTCTTTCTTGGGGAATTCCTCCAGCAATCAGGCAACAAAGAAAACAGACATCAAACCTAATTGTATGGCTCTTCCTGCAGAGGAAGTTGCCAACCACAGTTGCCCAGTATTTTTTTTTAATGCCACATCACCTTGATAACACAATTGATTGCATCTCTTCAGGTTCTGGTTTTGAAGAATAATTTTCTCACAGCTTCCGCAAAACACTTCTCACTAGTTCTAAAAAAGATATAAATTGAAGTACAAATAACAAGGGCCCAAGGTGAGGCCATCTTCAAGGAACACGTTAGTTGCTTTAATGAAGAGCATCTTGCTGTGTTTCTTCTTTAAATGTAGGTCAACACTGTCTTTCCAGTACTTTCATGAATTAAAAAAAAGTGTACCTACGTAGCATTCCAAAAATGGAATTCAATGTAGCAGAAAGTGAAAAGGCTCCTAGGAGCAGTGTGGCAAGATACAAACACTGCACATTCATCTAGATGAATAAACAAGCCCAAATCTTTCAAAGAGTTGGACCTATAGCACATAATGAACCATCAATAGATGCTCAGCATTGGTCAAGGAAACATGTCAACAGTAGGCTATATCACATGATGACATCCGACTAGACAAATACTGGCAGACAGAATGGGTTTGTCAATCAGTCTGTCTCCTCTCATTCACATGGGCTACTTAATGGCCACTCTGTCTGACCTAATGTGGGAGGATACAGCTACAAGAGCACTAAAGGGAACAGCACCCACACAACCTTCACCAACATAGCTCAAGTGTCTCAAAGGCAAATTCTGTAGTATATAATATTTATGTAGCTTTTCATGAGAAATTATGAAAAGTAATGTAAATATTTTGAATTTCATCCTGAATTTGGAATTATCTAATGAAAAAGCCATACATTATTTCCTTCTCAATGTCATCCACCTAATTATTGAATATACTGTTACACTATGTGATTATGTTGTCCGTGACCAAGGTCAACCCACTTCACAGTTCGTTACAGACAGCTACTGATCTATCAGACACTATATCAACCTGGAAATTGAAAATTTGTTTTGAAAAATAGTAAAATGTTACAATGTTGTGTAATCAAAATAACACACTCCACAAGTCTCATTACTTTCTGTTTCTACAGCTGCCCAGAAAGGACAAACCACAAACTGCTCGAGTAGAAGCACACTCATTTATGAACAAAATGTTGACTGTTTTACCATGAACACTAGCATGTTCCTGCAGTTTGCCATAACTGTTTACATGCTCTAAAAAAGTGTATAATAATAATGCATTCGATTTATATTACACTTTTTTTCCAGTGACTCAAAGCCATAACATTATTCTTTTACCCTCTCCACAGTCCACACACACTGGTGGTGGTAAGCTACATCTGTAGCCGGAGCTGCCCTGGGGCAGACTGACGGGGACGTGGCAGCCATTTTGCGCCTACGGACTTTCCGATCACTTTTTGCCATGGCTCTCTAATTATGTAAAATAATCCTAACTGGATATATCAGTTCAAAGTTTTTATTAATATACCGTATATTGGGGCTGTCACACACAAATTGTACACCATATTTCTGATAAGAAAAATGATAACAAAAGGGTTGTGCTCTATAGAAGCATTAAATTGAAATTGATATTTAGAAGTCTGTGCGTCAACATCAGACATCAAAATCATTGTGGCAACTTTAAAGGAGATTGTTTACAGGACAATTTGCAAAAATTCTGTTCTCGAAACTCAATGTTTAATTAATTGGAGGAAAAGAGTTGTTAAATTAGAATTACATCCATTTTCAGTTTGGGAACTCCCACAAAGACACATGCATTTTTATTGTTGTAAAGTAAATAATTGCATGCCTCATTATGGGCATTTATACTGTCACATACAGAAACCACACACCACATATCACTAATGAGCTGTAGCCTACTTCCAATTAACTGGAATGATCACAACAGCTGATAAGAACAGTGCCTATCATTTATCTTCTTACAGAAACCACCTATCCGTTAAATAATTAGGCAAATATACACACAAGCTCCAACAAATAATGGTGTTTTTTTTTCTACACAACAAAAATTGTTACTTTAAAACAGCAAAATTCTTGTAATTAACATTTTATTGTTTTTTTTTTTGTTGTTCATGTTCATAACATTGTGCTAGTTAAATACAAAAATCTAAATTTACATAATACCAAATAATATAAAAATACAATACATTTAATAAAAGATTCATAAGTATGTGGTAGAACTATAGTTTAGAATATGTATCAACCATGTAGGCGCTCCTTAATATTCACCCTTCCTGTGAATAGGAACAAATAGTTCTCCAGATGTTCCAGAAATCATCAGGTCTGCTATTTAGTTACTATGTTGATTTATCCAATGGAAAATGGAAAGATATCTGAGTCAACCACACGTCATTTTAAGAGAATACTTCAAAACAATACTCACAAAATCATCCACATAGACCACCTAGCATTACAAAAGATATTGTTAGAGGAGAAGTTTAAAAGATTTAGTGATGGAGACATAAATCTTTTCCTGTGATTTTCTGAAACACAGTATGAATATGGCCACATCTCTACAACTTATGGCATTTATACCAGAGGTTGGAGTTGCTGGGAAACATTTTCTGGAGGCAAACTTGGGGGTGTATAAAATTTTTGGCAAAATTTGAAATGTTCTTCATGAATTGATATAGAAATACAATTCTTTTGGCAGATTTCAGCCCACTCATTTGGACCGTAGGATACCCCCAGATCATGTTACCAAAGTGGTTTCATAAAATCATAAACGTTTGAGTCATGGTGTTAGAGAATTAGCTGATATTTTGGCCTCTCCCAACTTTGACAGATTAAGATGAAATGTATTCTCTCTTTGAAGTGAGCAAATAAAATGTTGAATTTGCAAATATTTATAAAAATTCTCAGAAGAAAAATTTAATTATTTTATAATTTGACTGAAAGGTTTTACAGAGTCAGATGAGAACAAATCTGAGAAGTTGGAGATGCTATTAGAAACCCATCTTTAAAGACCTATGCTCCCATATTGTTCCGGTATGTCTGCATTTAGTATAATGGGGGATCAAAGATAAATAATTCATTAAGTTTTTTTTCATGTCTCTCCACACCTTCCATAGTTGTAAATTGTTTTACTGCTATTAATATCCTTCACACAATTTAAATTGTTAATAAATGGAAGTCAATGATTCCAGTTAAATCCACATTGGCGCTTGACTAACCAAAAGTTTTAATTGAGGACGGGTATGTTTTATTTAGCTGTGAAGCTTGTAGAGCTGAATGATTAACAAAGGGAGTATATGATATATTTGTGCTATGACAAGGGGGATTTAATGGCTCTGCATCTTCAATATGGGTTGAGTCAACTGGTGTCATGGCCTAATGAAGCACATCGAGGAAGAAAGGCAGAGAAAGATTGAATGATGGAAGTAGAAATGGCATTGAGAAATAGAAACAAAGGAACCACTGGCATGATAAAAGACAAACAGACAATGTGACAAGGTTGAAAAAGGTTAGGAAGAGATTTTTTAATTAATGCCACATTAATGCCACAGCCGTGCCCTACATGTCCTGCAAAATAGTTTCTGGGTCTGATCTGACCCATGCTGCTCTGTGGGTACAGCGGTCCAGAGAGTGAAGGCTTGATGTGTTTGTGGTGCGACTCTGGTGCCAACTAGGCCATTTAGGAACATCATGGGTGTAATGAACTGAAAGCAGCTGTGGAACAGATGACTTTTCTATCACAGGGGAAAATAATGAGCCTCCCATTTCATTCCGCTGAGCACCGCGTTGCAGGGGATGCACAGGCCATCTTCTGTTTACTGGCACTCATTGGACCCCCCCCCCCCTTCAGGTTACTTCAAAAGCTGACCCGTTTAGCTTTATCCTTTGTGAATAGCACATCCTTCTTATTAGTTAACTTAAGTCATGTTTGCCAATAATACTGAATAAATGGAGCTATTAATTCATATAAGCTATTATTATTGAAAACAGACAAAATCAGCCAACCCAATAGCAAACAATGTTAACATACAGTATGTCGCTGTGTGCAATTTCCTCTGTTGGCTGTATAATGTAATTGTGAGTAAAAGACATGTAACAATAATGGGCTCATTTGAATCTATTGCATATTTATGAGCAAACACAATTATATGGCGCTTAACATGATAACTTCAAAAATACCTGTAGCAATACAGTCTGTGTTTACTCAGGTCCCAGTTTTTAAGGAGTACAAAGCCACACAGAAAAGTGTGCTACTTTGGTCACCTCTAGCCTTTTGGTTCTATCAACATGGTCTGTTTCCCAAATGGAAGAGCAAAACACTGTATTTTTGATTGGACAATAGAGAATCGTTAGACGCAAAATGGTAAACACAAAATGACAATGTTTTCTCAAAGGCCACGTCCTGTTCTTTTAAAAAACAATTATATTTTAAGAACAAAGAATGTGCCTGTGTCTATAGGCTAATACAGTTGAATCTGTCAATGTATTTTAACCTTAATTCAACCAAAACCATTTAATTTTAGATCAGTGTTACCCAACATAAATTATCTTCTGGAGTAGTTCTTATCAAAGTAACGCATACACAGCAAAAGAGCCATTCTTTGTTTACAACCCCCCATTTGGGACAATGTTATATCTCATTCACTTTTTCGGTGTGTCTTTGGCCATCTCACACATCAGGAGCATCAAGCAACTATTGCCTTCAGCAGTGTCTAAAACAGATCTTTACAGTGCACAACAAAATAATCTAATAAAACCTGGGCCACTACTGAAACCAAACTTGCCCTTTCACATTGGACAATCATTGCTCCAACTGTTGCTGAAAGAAGTGTTTCAATTTTGACTGTACTTCTACAGGATTCATGAGCCACACTAGATACAACTCAAAGTCACAAAGAATCAACAAAGCCATTGGTAAGAGAAGCTTTGTTGTGAGTGAATCTATTACTAATAAGTTCTGGTTTGTGAAAGAAATCTGGAAAGCGAGAGGATGAATCAGACCTGCAACATCAGATGCTATGTAACTAATTATGGCTGAAGTGAGTTACATAAGCACACGAGAAGCCATGTGGCAGACATTAATGATAACACTGGTAAATAAGTCAGCAGACTAGAGTGCGCCCTGTGCAGCGGTTTTCTCTACAGTACACGGCAAAAGCACAGCATTAAAGCTCCCTCCATTTTAATATAGGTGGTTTATGTGGTTCAGTTCTCACTCTCCCCACAGTTCATACTGTCGTTGTGTCCTTGGGCAAGAAACTTAACCCACCTTGCCTCCAGTGGCTGTAACACTGGTAATTACTGTAGAACTATGTAAATATCTTTGGATAAATGCGTCAGCTAAAAGAATAAATGTAAATGTAAAGCTGAATATTTGGGCAGCGCAGAAACTTACGGACAGTATAGACAAATACACTAGAGAAAATGTTTGTATATGACTATTTTTTTATACCAATAACACACTCCCAAAGCTAAAAGTGACAGACCATTATTTAGAATAATAATACTTCAGTCTTATATGCGTAAATGTACAAAAAATGAAATGCAGCTGTGGGGCGATATCTTTACTTATATTTGAACATGACTTTGATTCTATAAAACATTTGTTTACATGCGTACAGGGCTGTGTGTGGTGCAGATATGCCATTAAAGACATACAGAATTGTCTATGACACATACAAAATAAATTAACAATAAAAACTTTTTGCAAAACATGATGGCCCAAATAAAACCTCCCACGTCCTGCATTTGGCCCATGTACCAGTGTTTGGACGTAGAAAACATTTGCTTTGACACATTCCTGTGCACACTGACCTGGAAGAGGCGCAGAATATTGGCCACCATGATTGACACGGAGCTGGCCGAGGCTCCTATGACCCCCACAACTTTCTCGGGCTTCACGAAGACCGGCGGCTCCCCGTTGGTACACCTCACATCAGAGGTGTCTTTTTGGATCAACGCCTGGACAAAAGTCAACGACTGCTCTAGCGCATACGTGTCTCGCGAGCAGGTGTCCAGAATCCGCGCGCCCAGAGTCACGTTTGGCAACAGTTCATCGTCGCCGTTTATTTGATCCAATGCGTACATCATTGCTTCCAGTCTGTGAATCCCGTTCTCCTTCTTGATATCTCCGCACGGCACCCCGGGGACCCCCCTGGCGTGGACCGGGAAGAGCCCACCAAGCGTTACATCGCCTTCCACGCGGATAGAGTGCGGTGCGTAAATCTCCTGGGAGCCGGCCATGTCCATGAACGCGAAAAGCATCCACAAGACCCTGAACGTGAAACCAGCTTTGAGTTGAGGTGTGTTTGTAACGCAGTGCCTGGCCATGCTTCTTGTATTATTTCCCTTCTTACGAGTTAGAGCAGTTCAAATCTCAAGGCACTTCTCAGGACAGTTTCCCTAATCCAGCACCTGAGATCATTCTTGTTCCCTAACACAGAAAAGCACGCTTTATTTTCCCAAACAGAGCAGGTGCCAAGATAAGAAGGAAGCTGCTGTAATTCCTAAACCAACGTGTGATTCACCAACGCGTTCTCTTTGAGTGCGACGGAGAGTGCTGCACACAGCCACATTCGCTTGTTGCTTGAGCTTCCATTCTTTGAGAAAATAATATAACACAAAAATACTGAAAAGATGCCCGCTCTCACAGAGTCGTGATCATAAATACGAAGAGAAACCAGGATCGCGAAGCAGCGTAATAACTCCAGTGGATTTCATGTGAATTATTCCATTTTTTGTGATGTGAGTAACACAGTCCACGTTCGCTTCCAATCTCATGCTTTTACTGAATAATGATCACTGCTGGGAAATCACGGGTTGGGTCTATACTTTGTAAGAAGCAAAGAAGAGAGCAAAAAATTCAGCGCGCTAAAGGAGCCCTGTAGTACGCATGGATAAGTGCACGGAATAACTGCGCTCTGCTCAAAGCCGAGGTGTCTGTGACTTGCTCCCCATCCTCTCCTCTCTCCCCTAGAAGTCTCTTCAGTCCGGATCTACAGCAGTCACCTGTATTGAGTCTGATAAAGCATGTGGGAAACAGCGGGAAAGTGCAGTTAAGTAGGATTCGCGTAATTCGCTCAAAGTGTCCGTGTTTCTCGTCACAAAGCTTGAGCCATCCCCTCTCTCATTCACTCTCGCGCCTTCGTTCACTCCCTTCCCTTCCCCTCTCTCTCTCACTCTCTCTCTTTGCGCCCGCTCACAGAGAGACACACGATCACGAACACACTCCACCCACACTAGTGTAATTGTCAGTCTAAGAGACCCACTGCCAAAACATTATGCGCCATGAAAAGCAAACCATCTTATTTAGAATCATGCAGTGCTTTTATTACAGAGCCCAATACACACTAACAGAATGAAACAGAAAGTAAAGATATATTTAATAAAAGACGGGAGTGTGCAGCAGCCCCCATGCTTTATGTATAAAAATGACAACGTTTAAGTTAAACTTTTAGGCTTTAGTTTTCAGCACATGCAATAATAGGGCAGGAAAACTTAAAGATGGCTTGAACCTCAGAATTCTTGGTTTGTGTCAATGCATGGGTGCATTTTAGATTCTTGAAGTCAAACTGGGGGAAGGACTGTGACGAGCATTACAAACGTTAAAAGTTTGAAGATATTGTTTGGTGTTAAACTTGCATTTGGTCATTACATTTACATTTAGTCATTTTTACATTAAGTATTCATTCATTCATTCATTTTCTACCGCTTTGTCCCGTTAGGGGTCGCGGGTGACTGGAGCCTATCCCAGCAGCTTTGGGCCTGAGGCAGGGTACACCCTGGACAGTGGCCAGTTAGTCGCAGGGCTACATTAAGTACATTACAGAAAAAAAAACAAAGAAATGTCTGACATTAAACTACATTACACGTTAGTTGAGCAAAAGGAAAGCATACAAATAACTTCACTGTGATGATTCCCAGTGTTAGGTTTAGTACTTTTGCTACATAGGAAATATACATTTAACTTAATTCTGTCTTTTTTTAATTTAATTTTAGTATTTAATTTTCCTTTTCTCTCAGGCCCAGTGGCAAAACGTCCTTCTGTTGAAGTAGCTCACAACTCCATCTAGAATTGCACAAAGTGATACTGCTTATGTTGGCGCTTCAAGACTGTTTTTAGTATTTGTTAAAATCTCAACATACAACTCTTGACATGGGGGGAGGGGCAGATGAAGGTTAAAAGGTTTGAGGTGATAACAATAAACTAATTAACGTTATTTTGAAAATCTCATCACATTCTTGTATTTCTTTTTCTTTGTAAGGGGTGATATAAATAAAGTTTGACTGACTGATTAAAAATAAAAGCAACATGTATTACTGGTTTGACATTGGAATTATTAGAATGAGACTAGACATATATTTGTAATGAGATACCAATATGTCTCTGTGCAAATAGGTTGTGTGGTCAGGGCAAGCTTTTTTCAGCCTTGCCTCCTATCAAAGGTTAAACGTTTCTTGAGCTGCGGTGACCTGGAGAGAGCTCTTCATGCTTTTGTTAGCTCCTGCATAGATTACGGCGATGTACTCTGGAACTCTTTGCCCATTGAGTTACATGCTATAACTGACTGGCCTTTGTTTAAAGCTAAACCTAAGACCCACTTATTCAGAATGGCTTTTGGCACTTCTCTGTTTTATTAATGTGTTTTTAAACCTGTTTTTAATGTTGCAGCACTTTGTTTAGTCTATGGTTATTGTAAGGTGCTATATAAATAAATGATTGACTGATTTGGGATTGCTCCAATGATACATAACTAACCCTAAAAAACTATTGTTTGGTGGAATGTATTCTGAAAATTCAACACTGTGTGGCACTACATTATACAGGGAGCGTACACCTTTAACCTTCTCAAGAGAAAAATTGTTTACAGTTTGTGCAGTGGATTATTATTTCTTAGGATATTGTCAGCACCTATGACATAATGCATATTGTAATCTCCTGTCCTTTTGACACAGACACTGCATGGTTCTTAGCTAATCTCACAATGGAGTCAAGTTGGGAGCATGGGTGTTACAAAGCCTTTATAACATGCCCACAGACCACAACACTCGGGCAATAGACAGTGTGACTACGTCCCTTCTTAGCAGCTCCGCACCTCACAACCAAAACTCCATTTGACACACTTCTGATGTATTGTGTTTACCGCTGTTACGCCTCGTGCATACAGACCAGCCATCAGATCTCACGGCGCTGATGGAGGCCAACAGATTGCTGTAAGAGCGGGTCCTGACCCTGAGAGCTCCACAACACACCGCTCTTTTGTTACTTTATGTCACAGCATGCTTTAATAAGTAACACATTTTACTGCCTCACTGTGAAAAGCAAACCCAGTCTAGCAAATCAGATGAATTGAAGGGACTTTTCTGCAAAGCACTGATACGTGTGAGATCGACGTTCCAGTCACTATTCATCATTCTGTGATTCAGCAGTGTGTGGAAAATATCACATTGAATGACGTTACACGAATTAAAAGGTGACTGATGTTTTTAGTAGGAAAAACAGGTTAATGGGTAACAGAAACAAGGTCATGTATTTTTGGAACATTTAGTTATGTATTTGATCTACACATTAATGCTATAACATGCTGGGTTTTCAGGGGAATACATCCAATCATCCACTCTTATAAGGCTCACCACTGAGTAAAGGTCAAATTCAAAATTATTATGGCTTTTAAATAAGCTGTAATTAACTTGTGTCATAGTCTGGAAGTATCGTCTTGTCTTCTGTGAGCTGTGATTGGTTGCTATACACACAAAAATGTTCCTCCAATGTTAACAAAATAAAATGATAAAATAGGGGCAGAGAGCATTTACTGATACATTCACCTCCACTTTGTTCAAGAAGAGCATTGTACTTGATTTTTCTCCTTAAAAGTCCTGCAATCAGTCATCGTTCCTTTTCTAACCCTCTCATAAACACAAATACATGAGCAAAGATACACAGGAGCATCCTACTAACATGTTAAGCTCACAGTAGCAGAGTTAAACCCTGCCACATATGGGCTATTGAATGAGCTGCCCAATAACAGCCACTATATTTGTTTTATGAACAACATCCACTTGAATTGAGAGGTTTTTTTTGAACCAATGAAAGTTTATCAGAATAAGCTGTAATGTTTGTAATTTATGTAATTGCATATAAAAAATAAAACTATACATGCCTAGGGGGTTGTACGTTGATATACACATTCATCTAGAAATGTTTTATTTAAAATGTAATGCTAGGCACACAATGAGATTGCACCGGATTTTAATTCCGATGCTGATTAGATATTTTACTGGAAACTGAGCTATGTTTATATTGTCATAACCTATTGATGCTCTAAAGTCATCTATCCTCATTCCTCTATCCTTTCCTGTCTCCTCATGTGTCTCGTCCAGCGGAAGAAAGAAGACGCCAAAAAGGAACGCATGATAGAAACAAGAATGCAAAAATCAGAAATGACACATTCATGACATTCATACCTTTGGGTTTAAATGAGACGCAAACGCTGGTTAATACATCCTATCCACCACCCCCAACCTATCTGCTGTCATTGTGGAAGAGTGGATTATTAACATTTCTGTGCTGAATATAGACTCATTTCCCAGCTATTTGCAGATGCTTTAGAAACAATGAGAATTAGGTTGGAAGACACACACCAAATAAATGACTGAATTCAAAAGGTGGCATATGTGGCAATCCCTTCCTTGTGAGTCTCACTCCATCTGGTTACACTATATGAGATGAAGAGGTAAAAATGACCTTCGAGAAAATGACAAATGATCCCTGGCTGCATTCCCAAAAAGAAGACAAGCTATACTTTTATTTAAATTCTTTTTTATTTATTTTTTTTCCCAGGTTTTTGGCTGATGCGCTCACCTGCAGTTACTCAGAGTATAAGCAAGTCCAGTGCTCAAGGACACTTGCTGAGCCACGGTGCATTTGATAAATGATACATATTTGCCAAGTGTTCTGTCAAACAGCAGACAAAATGTTTTTTGTTTGTACTGAAAAAAAAAGAAGCCTGTAGCGTCATTTTTACATAATACCTGTCCAAGGTTGCATTATAATCTGTTCATAAGTTACATTTAGGCGTTACACAGAATCTAATGAAGCTCTTACTTTGCTTATTACTGTTGGCAGATGCTTCCAGCTCCAATAAAAAGAACTGCTATGTTCTCTGCTCACACGCTCTAGTAATTACAGGGCCAGTTAGAAAAATGGCATGGCACTTTTTGATAGCAACAAGCACAGCAACCCACATATCACATTATCTTCTGTCAAAATTATAGGACTAACCTTTGCTCTTTGTTTAATCTTTAAAGTTCAAGTTTGCTTTAAGTCTTAAAGTCTAGTACACATTAACTATTGTGTTTTGATGAAAGTTTTATTATCCAGCACAAATAATTATTTTTCTATAACTTTTCTATTAGGAGATAGCTGACTCACTAAACGCTTGGGCCGACTGATAACATTCCATTCGTGTTTCTGACATAAAACGCACTGCTGAACTTCAAAATGTTTGTATAGTTTTTGAACTACCAAAGAAATTTTTCTGAGTTAAAAGGGCATGAATCAGCACCATAGACAGCGCCCCCAAACTCTGCAGGCTATAATATGTCTTAATCTCAGCAGAGCATTTACACTTCTTACACATTTCCTGTACAAAAAAAGTCACCATCTGGATATGCAAAACAGGTACTTTTTAATTACGGCATTGTTTAATAGTTTTCAGCAGTAACACGTTTTATCTCCAAAAGTTTTTTATCAAGCTGAAAGATATATCCTGTCTTGGTACTAATACTCTGTTTTAGAAGGTTTAGATTATTGGCCTTGATAAAGAAAAGAAAAGAACTAGAGATGTCCAATTGCTCTAATAAATCAAATCTGACTTTTCTGAAAATCTGTGGCATCATCACATTTAAGTAAGAAGTGTGGTCAGAAAAACAAAATGAAAAAAACACCTACAAAGGTTCTCTTTTAGATCAACATATAATAAAATGGGTTATGGTAGAAGACCTTTCTTCCCTCATCCAAAGGACTTCTGAAAAGGCTTCCTATCCCTCCTTCCTGCCTACTTTCACTCGATTATTCTAGTGCAAGTGGCTTATAAAGTCCTCCATAGTAAGCCTCCACTGATGCCCACTTACTTGCCAAGTGTAGCATCTGCTGCTGATTGTAATGGAGGACACTCTATAAAAAGTTCTGTGTTCTTCATGGAACATAGAATTCTCAATCTGGTCATTTAAAATAGTCATGCTGACATTTATTCAATAAAAAGTTTATGAATTAAGACCAATCATTCATTTTAGCAATTATATTATTCTGATGTGTGCATTTATTTGTAGAGTGTAAAATTATAACTTGACAAGCCAGACAGTCTCTTCCACAGTACACATCTGGAAGATGTTAGATATTGTATAGTGGGCCAACAAAATTTAAATAGAATTTAAACATTTTTTTTATTCATCTTCTACCACAGTGCATTACTTTTTGGAAAGACAGTGGGCAGCAGCGTAGCTTGTCCAAAACCTAAGGGTTTAGTTGTGCAAAGTTGCATTGTCCCTTAACAGAGCGGGTAGAAAAAATTGAGGCGACAACAGGGTGCCATGAGTCTTGTTTGGATCACTCCCGAAACATGCTGCTAACAGGACTCAGGACAGGACAGGACCAAGATGTACCATCCGTCCTACAATGTCCTTCAGGTAATTGGACAAACAGATACACACATACAGTATCTTTATGGAGAGCACTAGCATCACAATGAATACAATAAACAAGTTATCATAATAGTACTCCAGAAATTGGTCATAATGTCATACTTTGTGATGCCTATTACCAACAATAGATAATGGCACAGGGTTTGTTTTATATATGGCCAGTAATGGGCCCACTGAAAACAAATACTTAACGTATTACAAGGCTATTATTAATTCCACAACTATTATCAGCTGAAATGAACATTACATTACATAGAAAATATAACGACCATTAAAAAAATATATTACCCAAATGTGTCTAACAGAACCCCACTGACAATAGACCAAACTATCCTGTACATGAGAAGAAAACCTAGTTTGGGATTTGTAATCTATGTGTAGAGACGTGCCAGTTTCTGTTCTGTACGTCCAAAATCAGTCTTCAGCAGCTGTGCCCAATAACTTTCTAAAGACGTTGCACATCAGCTGCAAAGTTATGCACACACTGTCAAACGTTTGTGATTGCAACTAACACTGGCCCAAAATACTAAATTTCCTTCTACATAAATATTTATACTGCTAACAACAAAGTAAATACTTCTGGATTCTTTGTACTTTAACTTCTAAGATCTGAGCTAGTGCAGGTGTATAACATGGTGGTTAGAGAGACAAACAATAACTAAATGAGTAAACATGTTTTTATAAAAGTATTACATGTCCTAAAAACAGGCATCTTTGATATATAAAACCTAAAGTTAAAGAAGATTAGCATAATTTTTCTTTCCAGATTAAAATTATGCTCACTGACCAGACTCTCTACACGATGAATGAGTTTTGTGTTCAGTTTGAACCCATCTTCTCCTAACTGCGTGGCACAGTTCTGCTTGCCTGTATTTTGTGCAAACCATCTTAACGTAGTGGGACTTTACTCTGAATAAAAGGTCATGAAAGAGTCGGGAGCCGGTGGCGTCTCGCTGAGTACAGTAATGTAATGCATAACTTAAAGAGCCCTCAAAATGTGATTAGGTAACTGTTACTTGATAAGTTGGCTGACATTTCCCAGTGTAAAATGAAAAATAACCGTAATTAATCACCAAACACACAGTTGAAGGCCGCTCTCCACAGGCAGACATTAGGCAGACTGCTGAAGGAGCAACCGTTGTGCTCCACTTCTTATCTTATCTTCTGAAGGTAAACGCTCCGAACGGTTATCAAACATGTCTATGTTTGAGACTTTATTGTGTTTTTGTGGGTGAGGGTCAGGGAGTTCATCCAAGAACTAGTATGGGAGATTAACAATAAAGTAAATGTCTCTCTGGAAATAGGTTTAATACAAAGTATATTTTCCAGCAATCAGTATTGTGAACATGGCAGTACAGGGACAAAAACACAAATAGCAATATGACATAAGTGTTGATTTATTGAAATTATCATCAGGTTGTAAGGCTTTGATTTTCCAAGGCACTTTGTTGTGTTATTTATAATTGTCAGCTGCTTATGTAAAGCCAAATGTTGTGTGGAAATTAAACATCACTCTTCATGCCATTTTGACTTTTTTAATGGAATACTAGTCTCCAGTAGACTTCATAAAATTTAACTCTTAAATTATTTGGCATGAATGGGATTCCGTGAAGGAATAGTGAGTCAAATGGCCACAATTATGCTGCCTGAAGGGGCTATGTACACAAAGTATTCTTTAATTCAAATGGGTTGAAAACAAGATTAAAAATGAGGTGCCTTTGAGTAAGCCCTCCAAGGCTGAAGAGTGCAAACATTCTCTTTTAAAGTACCTGATTGTTGCAACCCTGACTCAACTAAAGAGGGTACTTAACATTAGCACAGATGAAGTGTAAGGCAAGACAAAAGTGGTTAAGGCGATTAACAGTTGTGCACATAGGTTTACAAACCCTGGCAGAATCTGTAATTCTTTTGGCCATTTTTCAGAGAATGTCAATGATAAAACACCAACTTTTCTTTCACTCATAGTTAGTGGTTGGGTGAAGACATTCACAGAATCTAGCCAAATGACACTGATAAAAAGTTTACATACCCTGGTGATTTTGGCCTGAAAACATGCATACAAACATGACACAAGCAGGTTTGAGTGGCTACAAAAGTTAACCATCCCCACCTTCATGTGTATTAATATTCTCTGAAGAAATCACACATTCTGCCAGGGTAACTTTGAGCATGACTGTATTTTACTATCTTACTTTACTTTATCAGTTGTTCATTAGTGCTTTCAAAATGTACTTATGTATGTTTACATAAGAGATGTAAAAAAATAAATAAAAAATAAAGACCAATTCTAACATGCATGCCAAACTCTTTGAGGATCCTTATACAGTTCCTCGGTGAAAACCAGGAGTGTGAGACATGAGTTAGTGTTTTTGTCTATTCCTTTTGTTTTCCATTAAAACCTGCAGAAATGTCAAGGAAATCAATAGAGCAACCTCACTGAAGCACTCACTAAATGCCTACATGTGGATCATTGTCACGGTTTGTAAGAGCTATTAAAGAAATGTCAGATAGCTCCAGGTTCCTATTTACCACATTTGCATTCTTGTTTGCCTCAAGAAATATGCAATAAAACACCCCAAATATACTTTTGAGCTGTTGTAGGAATTATGTGATTGTGGTTTGACGTATTTTGAGAAAGCCCTTTATAGTTAAGTGGCAAAAACTCTGCAGAGAAAAAAATGTAATGAAATATCCAGGTGCTCATTGTCACCAAGTAGACAGAAGCACTGCTACTTAAATTGAGACTTGAGACAAAGTTTATTATATTGGAATAAACTTACTTTTGCTCTCCATGGATGCCTGCTATTGCATTTCCAATTTCTCAAAGTATTGTGTTTATTCTTCTTCCAGTTTCTAACTGATTGTGTCAGGGGCTCGACACACCCAGCCAACCTCAAACACGTTGTGCTGACAAAGACTGACTGATCAAACGCTGTGAGTCACCTCACATCACCTCGCACCAAACTTGTATTTTACTATTTCTGACAGCCAGGCATCTACAACGCTGTGTGACGAGTCAATGTTGAAGTTTATATTCTAAGGTGGAACAAGAACGATAAGAAGAACTGCTGGTTTTAATTGCATTCTCATTTTGATCTGAGATGATGGAATGTGGATAATTACAGCAATAGATGAGTTTGGAGGATTTCAACAATGGTCAATCAGATAAAAAATGGTAGGACTGTAGTGCATCCTTGAAAACATCAAACATCATTCTTGCTTATTATACAATATTTATGCTATGTTTGTCTCTCTGATAAATGCTATAATGAATCAGACGTTTCTTATGTCCCATTATTGTAACTTCAGTAATAATAATTGCCATTTTTTCAAAACGTTTCTAAGCTAAAACAATGATTGCAGCGGTACGAGCTTCACATTAAACTGACACAAACTGAGTGCTCAGTATGGCTTTAAAGGTTAGTGCTACAAAATAACTCTTAGTGTGTCTTGCCAGCCACCTGCTTCAAGAGACCCTCTGCATCTGATGTCAACACACCAAAAATTAAAACAAATAAATATCCATTTAGAAGTTTGCTACATAAAGCTACTAAACAGTGCATTATTTCACCACAAGGATTTTAAAATATATTCCTATAGGCTAGTGGTCTGTGAGATTGTTCTTTAGGGCGGAGGTATGCTTGCTGTTGCTGTTAATCTATGTCTCTGCATCAGAAACATACGGGAACGAGTTCACAGTTTGGGTTTTTAACGGCTGGTGCTGTCACTCATCAGTATATTATCTTTTGACTGTCATTGTGTAGAGACAACGTCACATTATGCAGAGTCATTATCATCAACTATCAACTCTTTTTTTATGCAAGGTGATGTCTATTCTTATGCTTGCATTTTAAGAAGGACGAGGCCTAAAACTTGACCGGGACTCAAACTGCTTTACTCTTTGTCATAAAGGTCTTGGACATAGCGTCAAGTCTCTTGCCCTGTTCTGCAAGCACAAGCAATTTCCCCATGTGTTTGTCACTGATGTTCATCTGGACTTAGTTTGACTTTTACAAATGCTCCATGCAACCACTTGGATGAGCCACACACTGGTCTTCAAATTTGGTTTGACTGCAGCACCTCCATGACCATATGGGGGTAAATTGTATTACCACTGGTAGAGAAATAGCTGCTAGAATATGTTCCCAATTTTCAAAATGACTTTGGTTCCTCTCTAAAAGAATGTATTGTATAGGTGACATACAATAACATAACAAACTTCAAAAGGATATTCATTGTTTAGATTAGACTAAATACAATAAACCCAGCTTCTCCTCAGTTATACTCCTCAGCTGAGCCTAAGAATCATATACCATCACAAAGTCATTGACTATTTCCAACTACCAACTTCCAACTACTATTTTTCTACTTTTGAATTTTGGCAAGCTTACCAATCCCTCCATGCAAAACTCATGTCATGAAATCTTACATAAATAGAAGAAATCAATGCCTTGTCACGCTTGAACTCACCTTCAAATTCTATTGATCGTGCCGGGGAGATTCTTTGTCTGGACCGCAACCATGCACACAAATGTTAAACACCCTGTTAAAGAAGAGGAGTGTGTGAGCAGAGGATACACACATACATACAGCATACAGCATCCTAAAAAAAGGCAGTAGGAGTTTCTGTCATATACAGGATAAGTCCTTGCAATCAATGAAAGGCTGAAACAAACGATGTTGGGCTTTTATTTAGCCCTTTGAAATCAAAATCTGATCGCTTCAAAAGATAAACAAAATAAAAAGCTTGACTCCTTCATAGCAATCTGAACTTGTGAGGTGTACACCACAAAGAAAAGGCCAGCGTTATGTATTTTACATTCATAAGTCCTTTTAAAATGTACTTTACAAGGTCACATCCTGTCCTGTTTGTGTACTTGAGCTCAGGTTCCAGGATAAGCTATCCCAGCTCAATGTGCCTGACTCCATCTGGCGGTGGATCACAGACTTCCTGACAGACAGAAGGCAGCATGTGCGGCTGTAGAAGAACACCTCTCAGACCCAGACCATTACCACCGGAACCCCCCAAAGGCGGTATCCTTACCCCTCTGCTCTTCTCCCTGTACACCAACAGTTGCACCTCAGGACACCAGTTTGTTAATCTACTGAACTCTCATAGGACTCATCTCTGATGGTTATGAGCCTGCCTACATAGAACTTCTAGGTAGACCTTCTGGTGTCCTGGTGCAGCCTCATCAACCTGGAGCTGAATGCCTGAAGACAGTGGAGATGATTGTAGACTCCAGGAAGGATCCAGCCTTACTCCCCCCATCCCCCTGACCAATATCCCTGTCACCACTGTGGACTTCCACTGAACATCAGCGTTCTCATTGCGCCAGCTGAGGAAGTACAATCTGCCGCAGACGACTATGGGGCAGTTCTACACAGCCATCATCAAGTCCTCACCTCATCCATCAACGTGTGGTACGCTGGAGCCACCACCAGAGACAGGCAGAGACTGCAGCCCATCATTCACACAACAGATAAGGTGATGGGTTGCAGCTTTCCATCTTTCCAGGACCTGTACGTCTCGAGGACTCTGGGGTGGGCAGGTTGGATTGTCCAACCTGTTATAGTTCTTAGCAGCAATGTTATCATAAAACAGAACGGCAGCAACAACCGACTGGTAAAATGTAGACAACATGGTGTTAACTACATGCTTTAGCAGTTCAAATACAGTTCAAATACAGTTCAGAGTTCAAACTCCAGTCCAATTTGTTATCTATGTTCACACAGATATTTGTACGTGTTCACAGTCCCAATGTCCTGTCCATCTATGTTGACCAACTGGCCAATGTGCTTTGACGTGCTGAAGTTGATAATCATTTATTTTGTTTTTCTTGTGTTCAGTATGAGACAGTTCTTATGGCACCAGTCACAAAAGGCTCTGGTCACGTCTCTATAATCCTTTTCCTGTCCATTTTTGATAAATGCAGCACTTGCTGTATCATCCGAGTATTTTTGAATGTGGCACCTCTCAAACGAATATTTCAAGTCTGCCGTGTACAGTGGAAAGGGGCAAGAACAGGCCCTTGTGGGGCCTCTACATTGCTGTCAGCGGCACAAGACATCATGCATTCCACAAGTCAGGCACGCTACCAGAATGACGTGGGTTAAATATTGTCTGGAGCTGGACTGGGACTCAAATTTTGCCACTTTGCCCAGACGCAGCCTATCAAGCTCCGCTCTCATTTTATCCACAGTAAAGAGAGGAGTTGGGGAAGAATGAAATAATGAATTAATCTAACTCCTAGCACTTTATGTAGCATACAATTGCAATTATGTGTCTTCCAAAGGCAGTCTTTAAAAAATTGTATGTCACATCTATTTAGGTGTGTAAAATAGACTTTAAAAGTCCAATACAACATTTGAAAACACTGAGATGTCTCAGTAGATGAGTTGTAGAATACACTTACAAAAAGGAAGACAATACCGCCACAAATAGCTTTTGCCCCCTTGTCTTCTATGATTTGTTGCTGATAAGTCTTACAACAAAATTAACAGCAAATAATTTGGAAGAAAAACGGCAGCATCAACCTGAGGATACATACTGTATCTCATAAGAGCTGGCATATCCACTATATATGTCAGACATCTTGATGCCTTTTACTAAAATTGCACTGAACACTCTCTGAAAAGATTTGTTTTAAATAACATAGGCATGTTGTCTCATCTTTGAAACTTTGAAGCAGTTTTAAATACACTTCATTCTTTGTATTTTATCAGAAAATTAAACACATTAGCAATCAATGTCTGCACAAGTAAAGGTTATTTTCACTTAACTCACTAAATACTGTAGATGGTTAATTTATCAAAACTACATTTCATCTTTGTTTTTTCCCTCTGGAACAAAAAAAAGGAAACATTTTAACTAAACAAAAGACAAATACAAAAACAAATAGTTAATACATTATTAAGTAACATGAATTTTTAACAAATAGTTCTGTTTGTTCAGACAACACCTGGGGTGAACAGAGAGCAATGCAGATAGACATCAGAATTGTTTACAATGTCAGTATCAAGTTTGTCAGTCGTCAGAGTGCACAAAAAAATATATATATATTTTTCTGGAGAAATCTTCAAAACATTTCAAAACTTTTGTACAAAGTTTCTCAGTTTATACAAAAGAAATACACTAACACATTGTTTATTATTTCCACTCCTAGTCAACAACTCTCAGATGAAAGCCAAAGTGCTGTCCATTAGCATTTCTGTGATGACTACTTTTAAACTTTTGTATTTAATGCATGTAAGACATAGTCCAGCTCAGAACTACTGTACATTGCATGGACATTTATTTGGCCACTAATCTAGTGATTAAAGTTGTTTAACCCTGTCCATATGTCCAAGATTGGGACTGGCACAAAGATACACCTGAATTATTAACTATGCATGTCTTTGTACTTAAAATCTGGCTTCTTAAAATTCTGTATATGAACTGCTAGATAGGGTTGTTGGTGACTTTAATATTCATCTAAATAAGGAGTATCAGTTTGTTCATGACCTCACGCACATTAGTGGAAACTATCTTGATCTTGTTTTGTCTTGGGGAATAGACTGTAGACAGGGAAACAGATGAAACAGGTTTAGTTAAAGTGACTAATGATCTCCTCCTTTAGATGGAGGAGATCTGTTATTGCTAGATCTCAGCGCTGCATTTGATACGATTGATCATGCAGTGCTAGTCAACAGACTTAAAGATGTTTTTGGCATCTCTGGCTCTGCTCTTGCTTGGTTAGAATCCTATCTGTGTGATAGGTCTAATTTTGTCTCTTTTAATAAATCCTTCTCCTCCACGGCACCAGTGAAATTTGGTGTGCCACAAGAGTCTGTGCTTGGTTCCATACTATTTTCTCTATATATTCATAAGTTATGGCATAAACTTCCACTGTTATGCCAATGATACCCAGCTGTATCTACCAATAAAAGCGTGTCAAAACTTCCTCCATCTAAACTTGGATAAAACAGAGCTCTTGTTAATTGGTCCTGCCACTCATTGGCATAAGTTCAACAATCTTATTGTTTCGATCAACAACTGTGTGTTGGAACACGGGACCAATATGAGGAACCTTTGTTTTTTTTATCTTTTTTGACCCCACACTATCCCTGCAGCAGCATTAGTGAGGTCACTAAACTGGACTTTTTTCACTTGAGTAAATATCTAAAAAAGTTGCTCCTGCCTCTCTTTAGCTGATGCTGAAATTCTCATTCATGCATTTGTCACATCCAGGCTGGACTACTGTAATGCGTTATTCTCTGGACTGCCGAAGAAAAGTACTCACAGTCTACAAATGGTCCAAAATACAGCCGCCAGACTTTTAACAAAGACCAGGAAGTTTGATCACATTACTCCGGTCCTGGCTTCATTACACTGGCTTCCTATTCATGTTAGCGTTGATTTGAAAGTTCTCTTGTTAACCTATAAAATCCTGTGTGGCTGCGCGCCCTCTTACTTATCTGACTTCATCACCTGGTATACTCCAGCTCGTACCCTTCGCTCTCAGGATGCTAGCCTCCTTTAACTTCCTCGAATAAAGAAGAAGTCTGGCTGCAGAGCCTTTTCTTATAGAGCCCCCTTTTTATGGAATGGGCTCCTGGTTGAAGTGTGGTGAGTTGACTCTGTTGAAGCTTTCAAAAGCAAACTCAAAACATACTTATTTTGCCAAACGTATGGAGCCTGATTGATCATAGGTTTATGTTCACACTGTTTGTAGCTGTAGGTACACATTCACCCTGGTTGTAGCTGTAGACACACACTCAGCCTCTCATTATTGTTACACCTGCCTATTTTTGCAGTAGTATTTACTACTTCCTACAAGGGTGGACGCAAACCTCTGACCTGCTGGGTGATGTGTACCCCCGCCGAACATTGCTCCAGTATGAGGACCCCCAGCCCATCTGTCATCTAACTTGGTGTTGGCTGCCGTCCCATGCATCATTACACACACACAGAGTGGACACTAGACACTGCCAATATCATTTTATTTTATTTTTGTGAATATGTTTGTGTGTATGTTATGTATTTTTCAACTGGGAGTGGATCCCTCCTTCTGTGGTTCTCCCTGAGGTTTCTCTTTTTTCCCGGCAGTTTATTTTTTTGGGGAGTTTTTTCTTACCCTGATGGAGGGTCTAAGGACTAGTGCAGTCTGTTAAGCCCTTTGAGGCGGCTGTTGTTGTGATAGGCTATACAAAAATAAAGGTTTTGTCTTGTCTTGTTGTTGTTTCTAGAAATCAAGCATGACAAAAAAAGGGAATTGTCTCAGGTTACTTGACTGTAACTCTGTTCCCTGAAAAAGCATAAACAATATGCTGAGCAGCATAAACGCTTTATGGAACATTCTTTGTTCGACTGGTTGTGAAGCACGTGTGTCAAACACGCCAAAAATTGGCTTCTATAAACTCTGTAAGTGACGTGGCTTGATCAAATAATCAACCAGAGGCTATAAGAACTTGCAACGGCCGCATCACACACTAGCAAAGGGCCTACCCCTGACACAGTTTTTGAAGATGCCAAACTTGACCATAGGCCTCATAGGCCAATAGCATCCCTCACCCAATGCGACATAGTCTGCTTAGTTGCAACCCTCATAGCACACAAAATCTGCTCTGACTTATGCCACTGGCTAGTGTGGTGGATGTGAACATGAACGGCATGCAACAGACATAGTAGATAAAGTTTCTCCAGGTCTGGTGTTGTGAATGGCGGTGGGCAGAAGGCGTCAAGAATAATTGAATTCAAAGGCGAGAACCTTCAGAAGATAATTAGGGTAAAGGCCCGTACACACCGGGACGAATATTCGCGCGCATTAATCGCCAGCGTTTTTCAACACGTTTTTTGTGTTCACACCCAAGCGATTTTCGCTGATGATGAGCTGACGATGAGCAAATTCATTCCCTGACATTAGATGGCGCTTAATGTAAAACAGAAATACCCCGGTACACAAGGTGGCACTGCGCAACTTTACGCTTCTGACACTCGCTTTTCACTCAGAAGAAGAGAGAAAGTAATTTTTGTAATCGATGTTGCGTTTGTCATAAGTTCTTTGTGTCTCGACACCAACGAGTCCAGCAGCTCTACATTCATCTTGCCTTTCATCTTCTTCGTCTTATTTCTTCCCGGCAGTGTAGACGCTACTTGGCGTATATCTTCTTCGCCGTTACGTATGTGTGCTCGGCAAGACCATTTTGTGTTTGAGCGCCCCCAAGTTGTGTTTTACTGTAACTTCAGAAGCTCCAGACACGTGAGCAAAAGCGCTAATCTCATTGGTCATATAGTTTTTGACGCGGCGCGTCAAACCAAAAATACAAACCCGAGGCTTTTTTTAAAAACTGACGCTTCTACGCGTGGCATTTTTCGCGACCAACAGAGCCTGCAAATCCCCTATTCTCTTTAGAGAAGTAATAGCTGTCAGAAAAACATCTTAAGAGTCAGAAACCTAATTGAAATGATTAAGAGATCCTGGACATGAAGGTTCCAGAGCTCGGGCCGTGGATGAAACACTGTCCCTTTATGCCTGAGAAAGAAGGTCCTTCATAACCAGAATTGCCATCGAGGAGAAATATTAGGTCTGAAAACCACACTCGGGTTGGCCAACGGTATGCTACCAGTAAAAGTCGCAACCCCTGTTGGCAGATCTTGGCTTGAACTCCCGGGAGCAGGTCAATCAGGGGAAAAGCATACAGATGAAGTCTGGACCACACATGGGCTATTGCGTTCAGACCCAGAGAAGCCGGAGGACTCCAAGAGAAGTAGAGGGGACATTGTGCTGTCTCCTGTGAAGCAAAGAGGGGTGGAGCCTTCATTTCCCCTGTGTAACAGGCTGTCTGGACAGCAATTCTGCTCCCACAATCATATGTCTAGAGATGTAAATTGCCCTGCGACATGAGCACAAACCATATCCCTTGGACTGTATGGCCATCTAAAACCACACCTCACCCCTTAAGGGATGCTTCTAACACAGAGTCCGAAGCCTTTGGTGTGTAAACTTTATTTGCCTCTGGGGATTGGCCACTGGATACAATCCCCTGGCTCTGAGCTACAGCTGAAATGGTCTCATGTGCAGGAGGCCCAAGAAGAACTGGACATTATGGCCCCCACAAAAAATCTCAGATTTACCAAAAAATCGGTTTACTTTTTGGCATTAAAGTGACAACAAACAAGCCTAAAAGGGCCGAAAACATGATCTGTTTTTATAAATCAAATTTACTATTTTTTCAGGCTTTATATTCAAGAACAAATAAATGGTTTGGAGAAGAAAATGGTAGTTTTGTTTTTTTTTTAAAGGCTGACGTCATTTTTAATAGGACTTAACCTTGACTAAACTAGGACAGTAACAGGAATTAACCAAGACTAGACCAGGACGGAACCATGACTAGACCAGGGCTAAACCAGGACATAGCGGCCTTTTTATGGCTGTTGGTGGTCTACCAGACATAGTAAAATGTGTGGTTGATGACACAATTCACGTTCCAATTTTTTTCAAACTGACATCACAGGCATTTCTATAATATATATCTTATACTTTTTATAATGTCTATAAATATTTGACGTGAAGGGACAGCATTTGATTTCTTTCAGATGGGGCAAAAACTCAAGGAGTTACAGTATTGAGAATCTGTGTCATGCTATAGTGTTAGTTTCTTGGTTTTGTTTGCTTCTGCAGGGCTACAACATATGCTTGTAACGACTGTAATAAGCCATATACAGTATCAGTGGTAAGTGCAGATTTTTAGGCCAATGCAGTTAGTTTTTTCTGATTGGGCAAACTATGATGGAGTTATGGTAATAATTGTCTGCACACAGACAACATTGCACTGTGTTTTCTGTGTGCAGACTTTTATGGCCATTGAATGTTAAAGCATACTGTAACGCACCGCCCGGTGTGAGTGGTTGCATAGAAAATAAATGTATTTTTAACTTAAATTTTATGATATTTTGAATGATGGTAATGTTTCCATAAAATAATTATTATTTTCACTCACTCACTCATTTTTCAGTTTAATATATACAGTATATCTTTATATTTTTTAATTTTTTAGAAAAACAATTAAGATTTATTTAAACTGTGATAATAGTTTAGTCAGTCAGCTGAAATTGCTTTCACTTCTTTAAATCAGCTACCTGGATATTGGTGACCTCTGTCTCTGAGCTGGGTTTGGGGATCTCCCTCCTTCTTTCTCTGTTTACCCTGCAGCTCGAGGTTTTCTTTGGGTTGCGCTACTTTTATATGTTTATGCAAATTTGTTGTGTTGCCCCAGTAGCGTATGGCTTTCATGCACACATCACAGTCAGCAGTTTCTTTGTCGCTGTGAAGTAGAGCCAAACGACGCTTCTTTTCCTGTCTGCCGTCACGAGGACGCTAGCTTGGTTGACAGACAGCAATGAACTGCTCTGTCTAGCGTCCCCTCCAGCAGAGCTGTCTGCACATAAGGACTGGGAGAGAAGTTGCGCTCACACAAACTCGGTGAAGAAATCTGGGTACTTTAAAAAGAAAAGTATTGTTCTCATTACGCTAGTATTAATCTAATAATGATACTGACTTTGGCATTATTACTATCAATACTTAGAGTGAGTGCCAATCCCCTCGCAAAAGATCCAGAATTAAAAGGAGCACTAATACTGACACCTCATTTTGTTGTGGGATCCGGCTTTCTGAAATGTGACAATGATGTAACATTCCGCTGGAGACAGCTGTTCCCACGAAACGCCAGTGAGAAAAAAACAGCCAGCCTCTGGGGGTTTGCTAAAAAGTAGTCTTTATTCTCTGAAAAAAAATTCTTTACAGAGATAATAGTCCGCTAGATCTGGTCTCCTAGAGCTGCTCCTGCTGGTGAGCAGTGTGACAAGCTGCTCCCCAGTCCTTACGAGGGAAGGCACAGTTTGCCATACTCTCCTTCTAGGCTTCACGCCTCAGAGAAGCCGGACTGAGTGGCCGACGGTTCAACGCTCAGTTAATTTTAGTTTTTGCTGATTGGTCAGTAATTCTATCCTCTACTGTAAGTTATCAAGCTGCAAATCAGGCTTGTTCAGCGCAAATTACCAGATGTCTACCTCAAAAGAAAGTGAAAGATTTTTTCGATACTAAAGACCCAGGGATAACCTTAAATTTACCTCTAAACCTCCTAATCTAACTTCAGACAGAGCCAGCAAAACAGCCGCTAAAGTTTAGTGCTGAGCAAAAGTTCTCAGGATAAAATGTCCGAAAATTTGCTTTCCTCTCCGTACACAGATCAAGTTTTGATGTTGGCCTGCCATCAGGTTTTATTTTAAGCTGCTGTTCAATATGTAACTTTGTAAAATTATTCTCTACTAAGTAATGTAAATTTCCGCCCTCTAAAAAACTAGCTTGAAATAAAAATTTTAGCTTACTCATTAAATGTCCTGCCCTCTTGGTGCTTTAAATCACGTGACATCAATACTGTAATCTGATTTTTTTCAGAGCAAGGAAAGCCAGGGGCAAAAGGGTTTCCTCTGGCTTAGTTCTGACCATTCACAGAGGGGCACGGCCATGACACATTCTCATTTGATTGGTGTAAAATCCTATTTTTTTTTTCACAAAGGGAAGCCAACCTCCGCTTGGCTTCCTCTGAGAGCTCAGAGCGTGCTTCTCCGCTCATTCAACACAAAACCTTTAGAGTGCGATGTTTGATATGTGATAAAATGAGAGTAATTACAGAGAAATAAAAAATAAATTAACGTAAACAACACAAAAGATAAACTCTATTTAGAATATAAATCAATGGCAATTTTGGTCAGAAAAACTGAGGAAGCTTGGCTTTCCTTGGCGTCTGGAAGGAAACGTCACTGGGTCACACCCAAGTGCAGGTGATCAAGCTGCGCCAACTACTGAGGTTACTTAAGCCAGTTCTTAGCTTGTTTGACAAACATGCTTTAAAACCGGTCAAACAAAGAATGTTCCCCATAGCTTTTTGCTGCACAGCATCAAGTGTAGCTTTTAAAAAGTGAACTTACTTTGCCACTGTCTTTCCAGAGTATATCAGTCTTTGCACACTGTACCACTAAGGTTTTCTGTTTATTTTTTACAGGTCCCATTCAAAGACAGAGATTTTAAAAGACAAACATGGCCTTCTTGGTAACATCTCCACAGTTGTCCTCTTCCATGTTCCTCGATTGTAAGTTATTTTATTGTATACATCTATAAATATTTCAAGGCGGTATCAGTGTTTGAAGCCATGAACAACATCTTGAATAATAACCGCACACATGCGGTTTGAAGAAGCCACAAAACTTCTGTAGCAATACGGAGTCTTGTCTTTTGGGCTTGTCAGGCTAAAGATGAGTAGAAGCATAACCACTTGCCTCACTATCATTAGATAACATTGTCCTAACCAAGCAAACATTCTCTATTAAAACATAAAATATACATGAAATAATAATATGTCAAAGTCATTTGCAATCTGCCTATGTTGAAATTGAAAGGATCAATCACTTAGGTGCAGAGGGTCATCGCCAGCGGTGTAAACATTGTTTGCTTTTTCCCTTCATCGTAATCTTATGGGAGACAATTTCCTCTAATGCGTGCCTTTAATGACTGCTGTTCGACCAGAAGCTCTCTCGTGTCTACTATACAATACCACAGACTAAAAGGTCACTGTTGTTGCCGTTGGAGACACATTTTGATGGTTTTCATGCTAATTGAGAGTGAGAACATCATTGCGACTGAGTGGCCGATCAATACTTGCTTCTCACTCACATCAAATCCCAATGATTTCTTGTTGAAAAACATGGATGGAGTAATGAGCAGGGAGGGGGGGCTGTGATGTTAGGGGATACTATAACAGTGCAAATGGAAAGTAGGGATGGTTCCAAGTTTGAAACAAAGCATGATTGAATACAGAAGAATTAAATTAAATACAACATGAAAACAAGCTGATTTTTAAAATGGATTGGTAACACTTTAGAGTAACTTAAATAAAGCAGAAGCATCTTAAAATCTGTAAAAGGAAGAATCAGATACCAATAAATGCTTTGGTCACTTCCAACAAGCAGCACAACAGCAATATGGTATATAAGTGTTTCCCACTTCTAATAATTATGTGACATGTAAAGACTTCAAAGTTCTCAGGCTTAAACAAGAAATGGCAGTAAGTTTTGATTTGGAGAGTCTGTATAATTTGGATCCTTCATGTTCTCCTTCCAAATTTTACATTAAGTTGTTTCTATAGATTACAGATGAAAAACATCAGTACATTGTCAACTGTTCATCAAAGCAGTTGCTGTTAAAAACAGCGTCCTTACTCGAGGACCATTTAGGAGGTTCCATGAGAGACGCTTGGTTAATACAGCTGCAGCTTGGGTTTTAACTAAAACCAGGAAGTACAACCACATCAGTCCAGTTTTAAAATCTCTGCACCAAAGACATGCATGTACAGGTTCATGAGCAACTCTAAAGTGTCCCTAGTGCATGAATGTGAGCGTGAATGGTTGTCTGTCACTGTCTGTCTCTAAATGTTAGCCCTGTGACTAACGGGTCACTGTCCAGGGTGTACCCCGCATAAGGCCCACATCAAACTCTAAATCTAAATTGACCTAGCAGCACCTGACCCCCTCCTACCATTTTGGATTGCCTCATCATATTCTGTGTTGTAATTGATTCTCAGATCGTTCTCAAAGAAAGAGGTTTGTGGTGTTGCCTATTAAGATCACTGTCATTTCACACGTCACATACAGCGTCATGGCTGTGACTACCATTACATTCAGTTAATGTTGTCAACTGGACTTATGTCTGTGACAGGCTGGAGAAGAATTAGTTCCTAACAACTGAGTATCATTTAGACAAGATCCTGATAATATAGTATAGTATAAGATACAAAAATATTGTCTCTTAATATGAGAATTGATTCTAGAATGTAAATATCTTCTATCGGAGGTGTACATTTTTTAGTATCGATCCACATACCACTAGTCATTGGTAAGATGTGATAGCTCCAGGGTTTAATAAGATCTTTTTTTTTTGTTAGACAAGTCCCAAATTTCCAGAATTCTGTCAGCTAATTGAGAGAATTTAAATAAAAACATTTCTACACACAATAAATCCCAGTTACAAAGTTTGTTTAGTAGACTGTAAAATCTGTTAAACCTTGGGGGCACATACTATTTATTTTTTATATTAACAAGCCTAAAATGTTAATAAACCAATTTTTCAAAGTACTTGGTGAAAATAAAAGCTAAAGAGTGTACCCAACATTTTGTGTCCATTAGTGTAATTTTCTCCAATATTGTTCAGACGTTCGTTCCTATCAGCTGGAAATGTGCGTCTCAGTGTGTCCCACTGTCAAGATTATTCAAATGAAGCTCAGTGCGAAGAGAATTTCAGGTGCCAATTATTGCTGTTCCATGTCTTTTTGCTCCTAATTATTCTCAGATTATTCAGCCTCCTATGTCTGAATGAAAACCATTATCAAACACGAACTCCCGTCTGGAAGAGGCTGGTAAGTTGTTTGTGTGGAGTGTTGGAAACCTGATATTATTTTGCCCCTTTTCAAACAAGATACGTTTACTTGAGGCCTGAAATTACAAGTAAAAGCAAGTGATTGTGGATGTAGCAGACCCAGACTGTGACAGATCGTTTGCAGTGTGAAACCCTTATATACTGTTTAATGCTTCATAATCAGCTGCCATTGTGGGGTTTTATGAAGGTGTGTTTTAGCTATGTTTCCACTGGACCTGTACAGTTATTTGCTTTGAGAAGTGTTTCCATTGTAGACCGGGTCATGAAGGGTCCTACATAAGTGCACCTGTTTGGTGAACCTTTTTCTTGGTTGTCTCACTTTTTTAAGTATTGATGTACTATTATTACACTATAAAATGGATTGTGTTACAAAACATATACTTTCTTACTAGACTATGCAACATTCTGTTTTTGGTTAGGGTGGTTAGGTTTAAGCACCAAAGCAACTTGTTGGATGGCGAAGATGAGTAAAGATGTTACCTCATACTGATAAAGTACTCTAACATCATTTTGCTAATTACATTGAGGGACACCTTAAATTTGAGTGCAAGGTCCAGAATAAGCACTGGGAAAAAGAGAATCCTGACTATTTTGTTACTACCATGAGAAACATATAAATAACTGAACTTGTAATGAGAATTGCCTCATGGTTGCAGAGTGGTTATCACAGCAAGACTCGGGGCTTTCTGTGAGGAGTCTGCACATCCTCCCTGTGTTACCGTGGCTTTTCTACGGGTACACCTGCTTCCTCCCACCACCCAAACACATAAAGTCACTCTAAAGTCTCCCTAGTGAATGAATGTGAGAGTGAATGGTTATTTGTCTCAAAGTGTCTGCTTTACGATTAACTGGCCATTGTACCTTGCCTAAGGCCCAAAGTTGCTGGGAAAGGCTCTAGTCACCCATGAATGAATGAATACATTTAATAAGAAACTGTGAAGACAATAGTAGAATGAACAAATAAATAATCAAAGCTATTAAATCTTATGAAACACATTTGTATTTGCAGTTGGCTGCAAGGATTGGGTGGTTGTTATAATGGTTGTAGTTGTGTAATAATATAAAAATAAAAACTTTTATGGTTTGTTACTGGGGAAAAAAAAGACATTTTTTATATTTTCTAAAAGTGCTTCCACATTACATTTATTTGATTGTATTTGGACTGCACAACTGCAGCAATTATATGTTGTGTGATTTTGTGCAAAAACATATTGCTGTTTTATCCCCGAGTAAAAACGCAATAACAATTAAAATATGACTATGTTAAAAGTCCCAAACAAGTAATATCTTTTAATGTTTCACTTATAGGCAAAACATTTTCTCCTTCACAATTGTATGAATCATTCTGTACTGTATTAGTTGAAATTGGAATTGATAAAGTCCCTTGAACAAGGGATGAAACGTCTTCACTTTGAAAACTATGTCCAGATGCCTTTGCTTTAACCTTTTCTTCATGCTGTATGCACTGATTGTGCATGTGTGTTTACACTTTAAATTAAAATCAAAACATTTAGAAGATGAGAGTGTACTTTTTCAACCACAGTAAGTTCTTAGTGTGTCAGCTGCTTGCCACTCTCTGGAGTGATACGACCAAGTCCATGGACCAATCTCATTGTGGAGTCTCAGCCCCGAGCACTGAACCAGAACACACTTTAACTGATGTTACCTGCACGGTCGGCAAAAATGGCCAAGGGTGAGATGTTGTAAAGGCTCCAACTGCTCTGTGAAGAATGGGACATCAATAATGTAACCTAAGGCGGGGGCTTTTGTGGAACTGGCAATGAGACTGGCAGTGAGACTCATATTTCATACATAGTTGGGTTTAATTGGAGATTTGCCTGTCCAGTATTGATTAACAAGACAAATAGAAACCGACGCATGTGATTTATTGGAATGGACCTATGGCAGACAGCTTATAAAATGTATGGGGAAAACTATGTAGTGTCTATGTAAACATTTCCTCAACCCTGCATCTATTATTTATTCATCTCTTCATTTATTTATTTGAAGGATGTCTGTTAGTTTCCTGTCATGACCCTGTTTTAACATTGCAGAATAATCCCTTAGGCAAAGTCTACAAACGTCGGAGAACGGTCAAAGTAGGATTGGCGGTTGCTAACTTCTTACTGGGCCAGCCTGAGGACACAGGACGTATTAGAATTTATACCGTAGACTGCACTTAAATAAGTCAGTATATCAGCAAAGCATTCAAGCTGTAAGGGAAAACAGTAATTGTATCTGTCGGCCTGTTTGGAGTAACACTACCATTTCACAACAGATCTCAGTTGCCACCAAGGTTTGAATACATTTTAAAACTCTGTGTGGGCAATTAACACAATTCCACACTTAATACATCTAAAAATATTAGAACTCAGAGTACAGCCGAGGAAACATGAACCCCATACCAACCTTTTGTAAACAACGCATGTCTTACTACCTCAACACAATTGCACTGAACATGACTTAAGTGAAAAATGCAATAACAATGGGTGATATATCCATTTTTGATGGATTTTTAGATTATAAACAATTGTGGTTGTTGTGACAAAGTTATTGTTTCCTGATATTCCTTTTCTATTTTTAGCAGAGAACAGAGTGTGTATTAAAAGAAGTGTGTAAGGGCTGAACCCATACTTGATAAACGTCAGAAGGACCAAAACATCTAATAATTCACAGTGAACAACTATTGAAGCTATGCGATCAATACATGCACAACAAAAATACCAGGCTAATGTGCTGTTGCTGTTACACAACTGCTATACATAGAAAATATTAATGTGTTATTAATTAAACTAAAATTATTACAGTAATCAATATAGACATGGGGACTGTATAATGCAGTCCTTCTGTTAAAAATAATGTTTAGAAATTATTGAAAGGCAACCGTCATATTTCCACTGCCCTTTTGATTTTATATGCTTTTTATGTATTCTATCAAGTTGTATTTGGTTTCGAGGCTAGTGTTTTTCAAATTGTCTATGCAACTTTGAAAGATTTAAAAAGACCATCTCAAAATTGTAGAAAGCTTACAGTCTGAGCCTGCGCTTTGTTTTTATTTTTTATTTAACCCCACTGAGATCAAGATTTCTTTTGCAAGGGAGACCTGGCCAAGAGGTATGCAGCACATGTCACTATAAAAAATAGAAGTTACAACAAACTAATTACAAAGAGGAGGTACAACAACAAATTAAAAGTACAGTAATATAAAATGCAAAATTGAGGACACAGTTCAAAAGCACAGGCACTGTTTCAATTCAGATCAGTTTTGTTGTGAAAGAGGTATTGTTTTCTTCAACGCTATGACAAGAAAAAACATTTTAAAACATAAAAAAAACTTTGATAGCTGTTGTTACTATTACTATTACAAATCTTGAGTTTAAGACCAAATACAATAATGCATTCCTGTCATACCTTTATTACATTACACCCACCCAGTATATGAAGTCTAAACTAGCTTTTGACAAATACAGCAAATAAACCTTATTAAACTTTCACTTTTGTCACCTGTGTGGAATCTCACAATATAACTGATTACACTAGCTCTTACAAAGTCAACAAAGTCTCGGGCCCAACCATTCCGACCCAGAAAGTGATGCTGTGGAGAAAAAGACCAGCTCTGATTGTGTTTGCTGATTGAAACGGCCTCTTGATGAAGAAAAGGTAAATCATGTCCTGTCGTCACCAATTATGAAAGCACTGGAACACGATTGACTCCAGTGACTTTCTTGATTTACAACTGTGTCCACAAACACCAAACCTATGAACATTTTCTGCTCAACACGGTTGGAATTTATCGTGTATTTGTACAATAGTTCTGAGTGTTTGTCTGCTAATATTGTAGAAGATTCAAGGGTTCTCAGAACAATTGAAAGTGAATGTGACATTGCTCCCTAAGCCTTGTTACCTGATTAGCATGCATTATTCCAAAGAAAAAAATACGCTGAAAGAAGAGGTACAACTTCCAACATGGTCTATAGTTTTCAATATTATTTTTGTTCAATGTGCAAAAGATATATTTTTAATAAAAGAGTTAAAAGAGTACATTTAGCATGAGAATATATGATATATTTTTAATAAAAGAGTTAAAAGAGTACATTTAGCATTCTTTTACATGAGAATATATGAATATCACAAAAATCAGAAAACAATGTTGAAAGTTTTTCCTTTCACTTCCAATTTCTGCTAATGTAAGGATTCTCAAATGTCCAATCAACTGCCTGCAATGTCCCTTTTTAAAAGCGGACTACACCAAGTCAGGTCCCCAAAGATTAAGAACTGTGCCTGCATCTCAACACACACAGGGCAAATACTGTAGGCTTTCTCATGATGTATGACTCCAAATTACTGCTTGGTGCTTTTATCAGCATTGAGTCTTTAGTCAAAATTGACATATGCTCTATGAACATTTAACTTTTATGTATGCACCAATGATCCAATTTCGGTACATTCAATACATGCATATTTGATTGACTCTATTTATAAATTTAACTTCAATTTATACGGCAATTTAAGATGGGGTCTGATGATGAATAAGCAATAAAAATGATGCCAAATAGTTTCCAGTATTGGACATGACTTAAAAATATTTTAGTAGTAAGGTTTAAAATGTCATCACTTACACAGGTTTGCTGTTCTATGACAGAAGTTATAATGAGAAAATCCCCACCACAAAGTGGGTTATTTAGCAGTAAATCAGCTGTAGCTGCCTCTTCTCCTGTCGACGAAGTTGACCTTTAATTACAACCCGGCATGGCGCATGATAGTCCTTTGATTAAGAGGAACAAGCCAAAGAGAATTAATTAGCCACCCACTGAGGTAAGTGAGAAAGCGACGGTGCGACGGCAGCTGTGATAATGCAGAAAGCCGTATTGACAGAAGCAAGTAAACAAAGGAATAAAAGTCAAAGGAGCTGATCAATGTATCCAGGGTTAGCAGTTACAGAGTTAGTTACAGAAGGCCGTGAAAACATCGATGTCCCCAAGACACGTTCCTACAGCAGGAGAATTCAAATGACAGGCTCTGCCTAGTCTTTGCTCAGAAAAGTAAGCTAATGGAAAGTACACTGCATAATTCATCCATATTTCAGTGGATTTCTCTACTCTGCAGGAAGCTTCACATCTTCTAAATTGGTGCAAAACAGAGTAGTTAAATATTCTGTGACCAACACCCATCATAAAGTACATCATATAAGAAATGATTGGACCATTTTTTAATCCTTTATAATCCATGCTTCTTCAACAAAGGGGCAATTTGAGGTGTTGACTTTACAATAGTATGGAGTTTATGTTACATGTCCATGTCAAATCCCTAAGCCCCAGCAGTAATTAGTGATACACTCTCATGTGGAAGTTTAATTCCACAGCATGTGTCAAGCCAGCTTTTTGGATTTGTGTTGCAAAAAATGAGACAATACATTTATTTTAGTAAATCTTTAGTCTTCTTTTATGAATTAAAATGTCCTATTTAACAAGACTTGTCAAGTATCTTCAATATGCCAACATTTTCTCAGTGCACAAATCCTGCTTTAAACTTCAAGTGCTTTTTAGCTTCACATATTCACATATTTACATATTGTCAGGACAGGAAATACCAAAGATTAGTTTTAAAATTTAAGTTTCTATTCCTAGCTCACCAGAAATGACAAACCCAAGGCCAATTTCTAGTGCACTGTGAGGGAGCTAATGAAGAAAGTATGATAAAAATCAATCTACAAAGGAGTAATGATCTTCACAGGGTTTCCAAAGATTGAGGACATGATCCGGCCAGTATGACACATTGTATTCACAACTGACATTTACATCCATCCACTCAGTGTCCCTCTTCATATGCCAAACTACACCACGTGTTACACCGGGGTGGGCAAATTAAGGCCCGGGGCCACATGCAGCCCATTGGGCTGTTTAATCTGCATTTACTAATAATTTATCCTTACTTTTTTATCCTTTTTTCTTGCTCCAAATAGGAACAACTTCTTCTAAAAAAGTGAGTTCACTGTGTTGGCATGGCCAAGATCTCCCCAGAGTGGCTCAGTGATATTGAGGTCAGGAGACTGAGGCCAGTCCAGAACCTTCACGTTATGCTGCTGTAGCCAATAATATGTTGACCTGGCCTTGTGCTTTGAATTGTTGTCATGTTGGAACGTTCAAGTACATGCCATGCGCAGCTTCTGGGCTGATGACTGCAAATTTTCCTACAGTATTTTCTGATAACATGCTGCATTTATCTTTTCCTGTGCCTTTGTAGCTCACACATCCCCAAAACATCACTGATCCCTCTCCATGTTTGACAGTAGGAATGGTGTTCCTTTCATCATAGCCTTGTTGACTCCTCTCCAAATGTAACGTTTATGGTTGTGGCCAAAAAGTTCAATTTTGGTCTCATCACTCCAAATGATTTTGTTTCAGAAGTTTTGAGGGATGTCTCTGTGCTGTTTGGTGTATTTTAAGCGGGATGCTTTGTGACGTTAGTGTAGTAATGGTTTTCTTCTGGCTACTCAACCATGCAGCCAATTTTTCTTCTGTTCTTGTATTCTTATTGTGGATCTTAAAACAGCCACACTACTTTTTTAGTTATTTGTTGTTTTTTCTTTGCATCTTGAACAATTTTTCTGGCAGTTGTGGCTGAATATTTTGTTGTCTACCTAACCTTTTCATTTTCCAATTCTTAATTGAACATTGCTGATTTGCATTCTCAATTCCTTGATATATCGTTTTATATCCCTTTCCTGTTGTATACAGTTCAATTACCTTTTCCCGCAGATTGTTTGACAATTCATTTGTGTTTCCCAGGACTCACTATAAAGAATCCTCATTGCAGCACTTGAGAAAAGATGCAAGAAATAAACACACACTGATTACAAGCAAACAGATTATTTAGATGGTTACCTTTAGTAGCCATTCGAACCCGTTTGTTTCACTTGTGTGCATGTTACCAGGCCAAAATCACCAGGGCATGTAAACTTTTGATCAGGGTCATTTGGGTAGTTTCTGTTGTTATTATGAATTTAAAAATAGTAAACACAGTTGTCTGGGAATAAATGGCTTCACCCAACCACTAACTATGAGTGAAAGAAAGGGTTTTGTGTTATCATTCATATTCTCTGAAAAATTGTACAACTGTATAATAGACTATATATTAGCATTGTTAATCCCAACAATATACTTTCAAGCATTTTTCTCTGTAAATGCACTAAGGCACTGCATCCTAAAAATGTTCATAAATACTTAAAAAGTAAAATCTTGACCTAGAACAAAAGGTTAGACAATAATGGCTGGTAAATTACTGACATAATGTGGTCACTGCTATGACATTCTCACTTTTGGGACTCACATGGGAGTCCTCTGCGGCTCCTGTGGTAAGGCTGAAATTGAGCATCCTATTTTCAGTGGAGGGTCTCTACTACTAAGAGGTGTTCGTAAAGACTTGGACACAAATGGTTTTAATATAGAGCCTATGTGAGTGAAATCAATCTTATAAGCCATCACATAAGCATTTAAATATTTTAAGCAACTCTACAGTTTAATTTGAACTCTCACCAGCCAAGTGGAAAATTACAAACATGACTTAACATGAAATATTACAGAAACAAAGCATTTTTTTTTTTGCATTGCATGAACTATAAACCCAAAAAGTGATGTCAGTGTTCATCCAGTTATCAAGGCAGAAGAGAATTCACTCAATCCACTGTGTATGAGTGTACAGCACAAATGCTTTAAATACATAATTAAAACTAAAAGGTTTCACTACTGTCTTCCCTTTCCTCCCGATGACACGGGATGCATTAGTGCTACATTGCTCTTAAAATGTATTCACCATTTAAATGCTCATCTGGGAAGGTTTTAACAAGAGCGAGCTCAGCATGCAAAGCACGGTGCACCCGGGAGCGAGGAAAAGCGCAACAGCGACTCTGAGGCAGGCTGCAGGTGTGTTTTATAACTCCAGCATGAATATTTTTTGAGTAGTGGTTTTGGCAGTAATAATGTACAATTGGACGGTTCTGGAAATAAAACAGAACAAGCGACTAATCAAAATATTGCTCTCCTGAAAACAACAAAAATCTCCACAGTGTTGGAAGTGGATTTTGTAGTGCTTCAGAAAGTTTAATCAGAGCCAATCTTCACTGTGCTTGCTCAAGGGCACCCTACAGTCATGTTGGAAATTGCAGATAGGATATCCAGCAGCTATTTCCTCTGCACTATCTGGTATCTGTTATCTCACATGTACATGGCGTTGGTAAAAAAATAATAACGTGTCAGACTTTTAGAAGATGGGTAACATCTTACTTTGAGTGAAGTTGGACCAAAACACTTTCCTACAGCTGGAATAAAGGTGCTTTTTTAAGACGGAAGCCTGGTTGAATTAACAAGGTTTTATTTAACCTTAGATGAGTTTAGCAAAACAATAACTTTAAATACAGGATTTGAGTTAAGCAGAATTGTGCTGCACTATTTAAAATTAAACTCAGTTTTATAAAGTGGAGCAATTCCACTCATTGTAATTTGGTAAAACACAACTGCTGCATTATTTACAGTAGAGCTTTCTATCTTGTTAATAGCAAATTTAATATCTTGTTGTTACCACACACTCTTCTGGGAGTCCCTTTTGCTTTGTGACAGAAGTTATTGAATTAAATTTGCACTTGCATATGTCTTGGAAAAAATACTCAATAGAACTAAGAGGAAGTAGCAATTATTCCCTTTTTTCTTTCTTCTTCTTTCTACAACTGCTCAGAAAGTGAGCGCTGCTGAAGTAGTAGACAGTTTTATGTGACAGATAGTTTGTAGTTTGTATAAATATGTTTTACAAGCTCGACGCCATAGCTTGGTACATGCTCCAAATAGGATAGGGTGTTTGTGTGGCGAACTGTGTAAAAATGACAGCAATTTTAAAAGGTAAAATTTTCTCAGTTCATATGATTTTTTTTTTTTACTCGTGGGCAGATGTCAGAATATGAAAAGAAAAATCCCCAAAAATGTAATTGCCTGTGGAGACGGCGTCCTGCATTCACTCTGAGGGTTTCAGAAGGAGACGGGCAAACAGCACAGCAGAGCTTCATCATCCATCGTGTGCCGGTGACACTAAGCCAGATGGTGCATGGTCTCTAAAGCTGTGTTGCTGCCGCTCACCGACTAATGGAACATCATAGCACACCTGAAAGGCCAACGCTTCCTGGAACACTCTCAATTCACGTCAGTCTCAAGAGAAAGAAATGGACAATTATAATGGAAAAAGACAGAAAATAATCAATACTTACATTTATATTTCCCAAAAGAAGTGTCTTATGTGTGGCGGCATATACAAACTGTGATGGAAAGTGGTGGGAAAGTGTTGCATCTAAACAACTTTTGTTTTATCTAAATAGCATAATTCTATAACATTCCTGAAGTTATCACGCCAAAACTCATATGGAATTTAAGTGAGAAGGATATCTAACGTTTCTGACATGACGTCATTCATTCAATTGATTGTGCGGTTTAATTGGTATTTACGATTGTCACCGCTACACAAAATAAACTTAATTCAAACATTTCCACGTTTTCAAACTATGCCAAGAGAACCAATCTGAACTACGCTCAATACATACAGTATATTATTTTACAGACAGCTTAAAGTTGTCCTATACAAGGTGTACATTGTTAAATCCTGTATAAGGATTACTGATGTTGCTACTATGTTTCAGAACACATGTAGGCTAAACAAAAAAAGATTTAACCGTGTAGCATTTGTTTTAATTTATGAGGGAAAATTTATGTTGGTGCTTCCTATCTTCATAGATAGCCAGCTAAAATGAAAACAAATTTCTAATTCTCATTATTAAAAAAAATACCTGTGGTAGTTAGTTGGCATGGACCATTTTAATAAAGTAAATGTTTTTGAGAATAAAGGGTTGGCACAGTGTGATCTTTGATTTAATCATTTTGAAATCTGTGTATATTCAAAAAAAATGATACCAACTGTGGCAGACTAGGGACTAATGCTTTGAACAGCAGATGGGGGAAATGAAACACACAGCCCAGTGGCATGTCCCAATTATTCACAAAAATCACTGGACTTATTCAAATAAACCTACACTATTTTAACTCTATTAATTGGACTTGTTCAAACATTAGAGTGATAATCATTTTATTCAAATAGCACAAGCACAATGGATGATTATGGCTTGTGTTGCAAATGTGGCACGGTGGGGGAAGAATAGCAGTAGGTAAATGAAGTGCAGTTTTCATCTTCACAGTGGAAAGAAAAGTATTTTATTCACAGAAAGAAATGAGTGTTTGGCTCTCAGGTGCATTGTGGAATTGAGGTCATGGCGGTCTTATCTCAAGTCGACACTAAAGACAAAATAACCCACAGCCCACTCTCTAATACTTCAAAGTCTGTTAGAAATTTGACAGTCGACAATTTCAATTCTGGAAGGCCGTATATTATAGTAATCTACATACTGTTTTGTCAAAATCATAATTTAGATGTGTAGACAGTAGCCCATCATTTCTTTTGACATGGCCAATTGACAAATTATACACAATTCAAGCTGTGGAGACAGACAAAAGATATCAGCCTCATGAATAGAACACTACTTGAATGAAATATGCAGCGCTGGATACAAGCACGACTTCAGCAATATGCCTGAACTGACTCCATGCTTCATTTACCTAGGTTATGATTTTGAATTCAAAAGATACAAAGTTACCCAGGCATGGAATCTTGTGTATCTGCTCTGTCTGATCCATGTGTCATGCATGTTAAGTTACACATCACTACATATAAAATCATTCTTTGCCACAGGACGCTTTTTGTCAAAACAAAAAGATTGTCATTTTAAGAAAGTATTAAATCATTTGAAGGGTTTCTTCTGATAATTACATATTACATGGCTTAATGGAAGCAAATTTGCAGGAATAATAGAAAGTGTTATTAGCAATGAGTTCTATATGTTTAAGTAAAATATACATACTTCACATTGGTCTGTTGACTGCCAGATAACTGGACAAGCATAATGATTTAACAGGCTTTTTATTACATATATTTTATTATATTTAGGTCCACAATAAATGTGGACCTAAATATAGAAACAAGACAGAACTTGAAAAGGTAAGTGGTTTAATTTCCAACAATGAAGCAGAAAACTGGTCAACAGGATAGAGGGGATGGCGGAGAAGAGCAGGCAGGACTGGGTTGCAAACAAGGACACGAGAAGACAAGCCCTGGATGGGAATTTAACCCAGACCTTCTTCCTGTGATGCAGGAGTGCTAACTACTTTGCCGCCAATTAAAGGAAGCTTATTATCTTACCTACTTCCTTACTAATGTGGGAATTAGGACAGCTCTTATCATGGCGACCAGGAAATACATCCGAGTCAGTCAAAAGGAATTAGGACATTTCCTAAGTATACAACCGGTTTCAGATTCAGGCCTAGTGTCAAAGCCAGGGGCGTGACACTTGCTGGCTGTCCCCAATCTGCAGTGGTCTGTTAGGTACTGAATAGGGTGCATGAAAGAAAAGCAGTCAAATGACAAGAAAGCATCGGAAGAATGTGCTGGACAAACAAGTCTGATCCATGGGCTTTATGGACTTAACGGAGCTGCTGCTAACATCTCACTGCTTCAGGCCACTGCACATCTTAAGACTGGTGGAGTTTAGGGCTCGATACACATGACTGTTTTGGGGTCAATAAAATTAAGGCCAAATGGCCATAATATTTTGTCAGTTTTGTGCGCAAGAGACGTACTTTGGAAGTTGTTTTCATGATTAAACCAAAACAAAATAGAAAGTCTGAAAATCATAAAAAAAATACCGTTTGTATAAAGTTTAATCTTTTTTTGACATAAAGCGGGGGGAGGAGCTCTCCTATAAGAAGTGTGATAGCTCTCCATCTTGTGAAGACACATTTACGTAACTCAGTAAAACCCATCTCATCCATAAAGTTGTGTGTTTGACTGACATATTTTTTTTATTTTTATCAAAAATGCGGACATCTTTTTATTTTATGTAGTAATTGAAGGTATTGGATTGTGGGTATATTAAAGCCGAAAGGCAGAGAAACTAAAAATTTAGCATTATGCTTTTGTTGTTTTTCCTTGTAAGGTCAAAATCAAAGCAATCCAGTGGAGTAACAATTAAGTGTTGCGTAAAAACAGAAGGCAGGAAACATCTCTGTTTGATCATTATGAAAATGACACTTGTGTCTTTGGCAGAGCAATTGCACAAGACTTACTCTGATGGCTTCTTTCTTTTGAACATTGCACCTCCAGGTGATGCTCCTCCCTCTCATTGTGTAAATTTAAATCTGTTACTCTATGAGCTAAATGACTCTTGGCAAAGTCACAAGAAGTACACAGAAACATTCCTGCCTAACACGCCTCAGTGTGTAACCATGTGAGAGTCAGACTGAGATCATTGGGAGCCTGGGGAACATGAAGGTGATGTGGTTACAGATCAGATATCAGTTTTAAAGCCACTGATAGACTGAACAAATGGAACAAGAAGATTTTGCTGACCTTGAAGAAGTCAGTTAACCTGCAGTCAGTCAGAGTGGGTTTTGGAGACAGTCAGTGCTGCTCTATAAACACTGCTAGCCTAAAGCTGGAGTAGGCTCTTTTATGTGTAACTGCATGAGTTTGAGAATTAATCATAGTCTTCATAAATAGTAATCTGGATATAGCCTTGAAGCCTTTAGCCTTAAATGGATACTTCCATTTAATGAATAGTGCTTACTGTAAGTACTGTTTCTTGAACAAACACTGTTTTGTCTTGGTGAAATGATAATGATCGCATTTAATTCTATTAACTTAGATGATTCCAAAAAGCATTACAGAAATGGCAGCTCCCTGTAATAATTCAGCTAGAAGTAATATTTGTGATCATATAGTTGTGCTCTTACCCTGGCAGAATTTGTGATTTTGTTTTGGCCATTTTTCAGAAAATATGAATGATAACACTTTTCTTTCCCTCATAGTTAGTTGTTGGGTAAAGCCATTTATTGTCAAACAACTGTGTTTACTCTTTTTAAATTATAATGACAACAGAATCTACCCAAATGTATGTAGATAAAAAGTTTACATACCCTGGTGATTTTGGCCTGATAGCATGCAGAAATGTTGCTAGAAATAGTTTTGAAAGAGCACAAAAAGTAAATATTCTCACCTGTGATCTGTTTGCTTATAATCAGTGTGTGTGTATAAAAGGTCAGTGAATTTCTGGGCTCCTGACAGAGCCTTGCCTCTTTTATCCAGTGCTGCACTGACGTTTCTGTATTCGGAGTTATGGGAAAGCAAAAGAAGAACGCATTTGGGCTTCTCTGAGGCGTGAACCCCACTGGCTTTTCGGTGAACTGGGTTTGTAAGAGAAAACCCACAGTTCAGGATGCCGGGTATCCACCATTCCCCCCACCCGACAATACAAGGCATCAGTCTTAGTACCACTTTTGGAAAACCAGGCAGCGCGGTGGCGCCTGCCAAATATTTACCTAGGAGGGGCGGTAGGAAAGGGCACAGGAGTTACAAACTCTGTTGGACATGGAGCTATGGAATGTGTTCTCTCGCCAGACAGACAGTATTTTCTGGTCCCCAGGAATGAGGTGGGAGGGCTGCATCTGATTTATTGTTTTTGCAATCTTTACCTCAATGGTTAAAGTTCAAGATCCAGTCGGGCGACTGTCTGTGACTGTCAATCTCAAGGACGCTTATTTTCACATAGAAATTTTCTGAAATCAGGAAGTTCCTGAGGTTTGCTTTCAGGGGCTGAGCCTACCAATTTCTGGGTGTTTTCATTCGGCCTAGCCTCACCCCATACAAACGCAAAATGCATGGATACTTTTTTGGCTCCCCTGCGACTCCAGGGCATCCGGATTTTCAACTGGCTTATTCTAGCTCAGTTTCAAGAGTTAGCGTTTTGACAATGGGATGTTGTCCTGACTCATCTCAAATCTCTGGGGCTAAGACTCAACCCCAAGAAATGTGTTCTCTCCAGCCTATCTGTTCATTCTTGAAGCCTTCTGCCTTCTGCCAAAGTCAATGGCTGTGGCAAAAGGGGTCCATTTGCAACAAGTGTGTGATGAGGCGGCAGGTCCTCTCTGCAAAATGTTATAGCTCGGATGTCCGTTTACCCTGGGTTTTCATGTCGACAACAGGGTGTCATGTCTGAGACCTCTTTGGTGTTTTTGTATACACACACTACACAACCCACTTGCAGTACGGCAGCGTTGGTATTCTCGTTACCCATAGTGTATTGCTACGCAGCATTGAGTGTAGCTTTTGAAAGGGAAAGTTGCGGGTTGTTTGACTGCAACCATGTTTCCTGAAAAAGCAGGGAACGAGGTGCTACGCTTCAATGCCACACTGTGGACATGTCCAGACTTTAACAAAGTTAACCTAAAGACATTTTCGTGTCACGTGTATTTATAAACTCCAGGTGCACTAACACGCAGGTGCGGGTGATCAAGCTGCATCACCAACAAAGGTTATTTAAGACAATTCTTGTTGTGTTTGACATACGTACTTCACCATCAGTCACTTAAAAAAATGTTCCCCATAGTGTATTTCTACCCAGCATCTCATTCCCGCTTTTTCAGGGAACAGGTTTGCAGTCAAGCAACCCAAAACGTTGTTCTTATACTACACTCATCAGGAGGTTGTACACAGGAGAATGTCAGCTCTAGTCTTTGGATGAAGTCAGATTAGAGTATGGATGATAGTACGTGAAATAGGCTTCTGTCAAATAAATAAAAAAAAATGTATAAAAAAAAATTATTCTTAAATGCAAATATACAATGTAGCCATTAATGTTTTATGGGGACACTGTATATTTGACTGTCATCAAAAAATATTTTTCATTTTCCATTTTAATTTACTTTCTAGTAGCAGTTTGATCAATGCTAATGGTTTTCCTGTTTAGATCCGGGAAGTAATCAGAGAGCCAAAAAGTTAAAGTAAAACTTGTTTTCAGCACTAAGTTCAACCCCTTTAATTTATTTTATATATATATGTGCACTTTAAATCTCACATTTTAAGATTAACTCTTCCATCTTTAGGCAGTGAGAGGGAAAAAAGTACGAATATAAAAAAGCGCAACGCTGACACATTTATTAATATGATGAATTGCTTTTCGATGAGACATCTTGTACTGCCTCAAAGAATAAAACTATGATTTATGATTGCCTCTGAGTTCACTGTCAAAAAACAATAGCGGGAGAATTATCAGCATTTGAGAATCAGTGTAATGCGAATTAATGATCACATCACACACTGAGCCCAATCACACTGCATTGAATTATGGTCTTTAACAGCCTATTTTGAAATGTTAATCAACTCATGACAAAGCCATAAGTCAGAGGTGCAGAGGCTGGAACTAAATCTGCAGGTGTCCTATTTCTATGCCATAATCATTCAATAAAGATGAAATCATTGGATATTATCTTTCTTTTCGTACTAATAATGATCTGGACAACCAGTGTGGACTCTATTTCTATGATTAATGTCAGGATTTAGAAGTGACAAGATAAGCTGCTTTGTGGAATGGTCTTTTTAAACTTATTTAACACCGTATACTATAGTATTGACATATTAGATTTATTGCATTGCATGCAACAAAGAAAAGGTAGAATTAAACAGATAATAATTGTCAGTTTAGATTTGGGGCTCAGTTAAAACCTTTCAGACAAAGTTAACTTGAAGACATTTCCACGTCACGTGTATTTATAACCTCCAGGTGTGCTCACACGCAGATGCGGGTGATCGAGCTGTGTCGCCAACAGAGGTTATTTATTTAACACCTTATACCTTAGTATTGACATATTATATATATTTATTTATAATTGCATTGCAGACAACAAAGGAAAGGTAGAATTAAACATAATAATTGTCAGTTAAGATTTAGGTCCTTAGTAGTTAGGTAGGCCATTCTTAATCTAACTTTAGGAAAAAAGAAATGGAATTTAAACTTATTATATATATATATATATATATATATAACTTATTATATATATATATATATATATATATATATATATATATATATATATATATATATATATATATATACAGTCTATTGTTCTATCACCACAGGTTTGACGGTTTATGTAAAAAATATATTCAACACAGTGCAGAAAAAAAAAAATTACCTGACGTCAACAATTCTGTACAGAGAAAAGGCTACTGGTCATTTCACACTGACGGCAAGACATAAAGGAATCTCCACTCCATAAAGGAACCAGACTAAAAATGAATGAGGGATAAAATAGCTCACAAATTCATCTAGTGGACAACATAACATATGACCCAGGAAGGTTCTTTATATCTTTATAATACACTGATAGTGTAGTAATTATTCACTATTTTCTTGCAGCTTTAGTCGGTGTCTGGAGCCTATCCCAGCTGGGTATGATGCAAGGTACACCCTGTACATTTGCCTGTTAATCACAGGGCTAAATTAGAGACATGCAGTGACAGATGATTAAATAGTCAGATTTGCTGAATCAGACAGCCAAGAACTGTGGAAGTGTGAAAACTGGATAAATATATGAACAAAATAAAATAAAAGAATATTATAAACAACAATCAAGTTTTTGTTGTAGTCAACAAAGCCTTTAAAATATTTGTATATATATGACAAAATGTGTATAATCTCCCCATGCTGGGAGCAAAATGTTCAGATTCATGTTTGGTGAGAGGAAGGCGAATGACATTACACCCGCACTGTTACAGCAGTTCCCATCGCACCTTGTGGGCTCCTAGTCCGTCACCATAGCAACTCAACCAATATACGTGTTGTTATTTGCAGGCGTTGACTTCACAGTCCCACCACTGCCATAGTGTATCAATTCTCACCAAAGCAGAGAGTCCGGGAGAGGAGGAGGTGCAAAGTGTGAAATGAGGAAAGAGACAGAAAACATAACTTGGGCAATGCCAATCGTCACTGCACAGCTTTAATTAAGGCCCTACATTAATGTGTTCCAAAATTATGTGAACATTTTGTTTTGTTTGTGACTATTTAAAAATAATGAAAATGAAATGTATGAGATAACAAGTTTTTCCTTGATATCCCAAATAGCATTAACTTTTCAGTCCCAAACAAAAAAAGTTTGTTCATGTTAATTTTTTTGTCTTTTGATTTTACACAGACCGCCTGTGCTGTGTATATCTTACAGCTACAGAATGCCATGGACTTATAAATAAATAAGTTACGCTCACTTTTTTGTTCTGCTGTCTTGCTGGCCTAACCTAAATGGGACACAAGGCTGACTGAGTGTTCACCCAAAGTGGCAATCTGTGCCATGTTATGAGTGAGTGCTTTACATCGTGCACAAGCTTTGCCTTTTTTCAAAACTCTGGCATGGCAGTAATAGGTGGACCTACACAACATAAGAACTTCCGTTAGCACAATTATGTAATTGTTGTTTGCATTGACAAAGACAGACATACTCACACTCAGCTGCCGTGACATTTGTGCAACTGAATGCAGCTTGACAAAGGCAAGACGTTTCAAGATAAATACTAATTAATATATACATTCGCCACAAACTGGACAGGAGTAGAAATTACAATAAATCACCCTCTGAGTAATCTGTTAAAATGACAACCTCTGGTCCTGAGATTTGGGTAAATAAAATTAAAAAGTGACATTACAAATTTTCCTTGTTTCATGGGATCTGGTGATTAGAACAAAAATCTTCAGATGTTGTTGTTCAAGGCACACTTTTTCAGCATGCGAGCTACTTATAAAATGACCAAGTCAAAATGATCAACCCACTATAAAAATGCAAAACATATATTTAGTAACAAATATTTTGAGGATTCTTTATATGTACAATGCAAATTGATAGACCTTGCATAATCGTATGAGCCAATATTGCACAACATAACAAATGTACATTTTTTTGTCATTAAGTTACCTCAATTTACTCTGATGACTTGCACTGAATTGAATCAGCCGGGATGCATAGTCTGGACAGTAGCAGCTGACAGATGAGGCAAACACACTTCGAGAACATCATCGTGAAAAAAAGTCCTACCCATTCTGTATGAAAGCGATACGTTTTTGTCTTCTTACTTGGTCCAGCTCCCCAACTCATTTTAATACCCTTTCTTGTTTCTTGAAGCTTGTTAGTATTGCTGCACACAGTGCTGCTGTTTGCGCATGCGCAGTGACCTAAGCAACCTGCAATCTACCAATACTACCTTTGCAAACGACTGGTAGATCGCGATTGACGTATTGAGCACCCCTGTTCTAGAGTGAAACTGTTTTGGTTTAGGTTTCAAAAGACTGTTGTTTGTGCCAGGCAACATGAGCCATGAGGCCACCTCTTCTGTTCAGAGAAGGCTTTTCCAACAACACCACCTGAATGAAACAGTGACACTAACGACTCTCCTTTAACAGCCTTTAACAACTCTTACATCAGGAGTCACACTGTTCTTTCATAGCCAAGGACTATGAGACCAGAACAACCTGGTCTCATTAGGCTTAGTTTCAGGGGAAACTCCTCCCTCTAGTGATATATGCTCTGATGTCTTAACAGTTGATCTCAGAATTGATAAAGTCTCTTAGAATTAGAGACAAAACGTCTTCACCTTGAAAACTGAGTCCACATGCTTTTGCTTTAATCTTTTCTTTAAAATGACCTGTATGATTGAGAACATTCATAGATATTTTACCTTTTACCTTTTTGCTTTTTTTTATTGTATAAAAGCAACAGGCCTATTGCCCAGGCTACATTAAAAGAATAAAAAATAAAAACATTAATAAACCGATGCAAACAAATTGGAGGAACATTAAACAAAATAATAATAATAATGGATTGGATTTATATTGCGCTTTTCTCCTGAGGGACCAAGGGACTCAAAGCGCTTACAGGCCGTCCATTATTCATTCATACACAGTCACACTGGTGGTGGTAAGCTACAACTGTAGCCACAGATGCCCTGGGACAGACTGATGGAGACGTGGCAGCCATTTTGCGCCTACGGCCTCTCCGACCATCACCACATACATTCACTGAACATTCTTACACATTCATACGAGGCCAGGTGGGTTAAGTGTCTTGCCCAAGGACACAACGACAGTATGAACTGTGGGGAAAGCGGGAATCGAACCCACTACCTTCCGGTTGAAAGACGACCGCTATACCACTGAGCCACTGCCGCCCAAAAGTACCTCGGTAGACAATAAAACAATTATGACTGTCAAGGCATTAGATTGTGCATACAGACTTGTCCATTCTGACTAAATCGGATGCATTAACATATAGACTGAAACACTTAATTCTCCAGCACTTTAATCAAATGGACAGTCATTGGTTGATTTATTTCCTTTTCTTTCCTTGGACCATTGTTGGACATTTCTGACTACAAACTACCAGCAGCTCACCCCGAACAACCCACCAACAAGTGCCATTGTATCAAGTTCTTCACATGCCTAATCACACATCAGTTGTTCCACATCAATAATTCAATAAAAAGTGCACAAAGTTTTGCACAAAGACATAACATAATACAACACTTAATAACTTACACAGCATACCTTATTCTTAACATTTTGTTAAGTGTATTAACTATTATTTATCACATACCAGGACAGAAATATACAAAAAACGGAACTTAGTCAAGGACGTAACAGAAAATAAGCACCTTGAGTATGACATGTTTGTTCTTCAGTTTGAGTAGCACTAGAAGTGTGCTCTCATAACTTACAGTGTTGTAGCGTGTTAGCTTATTTCGCATACACATATGCAGCTTCCCTCCAGATAATTTTAACCCTCGACTGACAAATTGATCATGTTCTTTTGATTTATTATGGGTGGAAAACACAACATAGCTGCTCTTCATGTGATTTAAGCAGTGTTTATTTGGTCAGATCTCTCAATAGGATAGGTTGTCATCTTACAAGAGTGGGCTGAGAGGTGTGTAAATTGTATAATGTTCAGCACATGGGTTATTTAAAATTGCATGCTTTTTTTTGTAACTTCTTTATTCAACTGCTTTGTGTGGTAGAGGAAGGTATATTAAAAAATATGGTTATATTTTTTAATTTTAAATGGTTCTAAAATATAACAAAATTGCATCTTCTCATGCTGAATATTAGCATACTGAAGCTGTAACATGATGCAACCTGCCACAAAGGGATCCACCAAATCCAGGGGTAAGCATTACAAATCCAATAATCCTTTTGTCAGTTAAGCAAGTCTTTTCTTATGGTCCGTGACTGCATAAACATTCAAGTATTTTCCACATAGCTTGTAGCTCTGCTGTAACTAATAATGGACTGAATAGAAGTCTCTGGTTAAATGCTTCACAAACTTCCCATTTTTTTCCTCCTTTCTCTCTTATCAGAATAGTCAGTTACTTTCACACCAATCAGTTTTACTAAATTTAAAATAACAACATTTAGATCTGAACAAAAATATTGCATTATTGCGTTATTTAAAGTAAACAGTATGGTTATAGTGATTGATTGTCTTCCTTTTATGGCATTGTTATCCAGACCTTGCAATAGTTGATCATTATCAAATTATTTATCTTGAGTCCAAAATGGCCTGTCCGTGTTTGACAGCCAGAAAGAAAAAAATGACATGAAATGTTCCTGATCTGAATCACTTAACATTAGCAAGGTAACAGCCACTGTCTATCATTCAAGCACACATTAATATGGAAACTAAAATGTGACTAAAGCAACTTGAACAACAAAAACAATGCCCAAAGCAGTTTTTCTTTGCCAATCAACTGCGGTGGAATACTGGCAAGAAATTCAATGAGACTCTAATGACATAAATAATAATGTAGTTATTGTGCTACAGACTAAAACTTCTGACATGGAGGAGTATTTTTATTACGGGACAGTCACTACATGACACAGGCCAGGGTTGTTCAACTTCAGTGTAAATATTGTACACTAATAACAGCAACAATAATGTGTCTGAGAACATGTAATTATTTTCACAGTTTTTTGACATTTCCTTTAGAAACAGAAAATCTACAATTTATTTCAACACTTAACATCACTATATATTTAGGGAAGCACAGGGCTACGACATTTTTAAAGGGATACTAAAGACTTATTTTTTAAAATTAGCATTTGATTGTTGTTGTTATTTTATTGTTTTTTATTTTTTTAAATTAGCATTTGATTGTTGTTGTTATTTTATTGTTATATTTTTTTAAATTAGCATTTGATTGTTGATGTTATTTTATTGTTTGAGCTTTGTATTGCTTGTTTTTATACAGTGCTTTGAGAAGTTCCCTTTAAAGGCGCTTTATAAAATAAAGTTTATTATTGTTTATTATTATAAATTTACTTATAACACTGTTTAAGACCAAGCCTCTCTCATGTAACCCCTAAAAGGATCTCGAGTAAGGGCACCGCCATACAGCAATATACAGCAATATACCTCCGTCCACCAGAGGGCAGGCTCCAAAAGAGGAAATATAAGGAGAAATCCAATTGCAACTTTACAAGTGTAAAAATTATGTTTCCAGCCTGGTACAAAAAATGGCTCTGGTTTCTAGAGCTAAAATTTTACTACATAACAACTTTGGGGGGGTGAATTTTTGATTAATATGTCTATTGATGCTATCTGAAAACTATTGTTTACTATGCCGTAAAAGCGGAAAAGCCCGGATGTAACCAACATTTTATTGCCCTGTCATGATCGATAAATAGGGGACCAATGGGCGGAAGTTCTCAATAGTATATACTGTCATTGTTTAAGACAACTGATAATAGAGATTTACTGATAATACAGTCTAACACGTCAATACAGGCATCTCAAAACTATTCAAGTAAAGAAAAAGTGGGAAATCTTAGAGACACGTGAACACTAAACCCTGAAAAGGACAAAAATAGTATTTTCTTTAAACCTCTCAAGGGCTAAAATCTTGTTGGCCTGTGAGTTGTTAGCTGAATAGCTCTCACAAGGAAGCTCAAAAATAGCAATATTTTTTCAGTAACTAAATAAGTTTTAGTGCAGTAAATGAACGGCACAAATAAATGAACAGCACATGCATGGCAAGCAAAACAATAAGACAGACACAGTGACAAAGTGCTTAGAAGCTTTGCAAGCAAAAAAGTTTGGACTTGATCGCTGGTTAGTGTTCAGTGTTCTTCCTGTGCCTGAAATGTTTTCTCTGTGTGCTTTGGTTTGCCCCACCAACTTTGAAAAACATGTGCAATATAGATGAATCTTCCAGTCAGTGCCCATGACCAAGTGGCTCAAGATCCTGAGTTAGTCCCCAGGCTCTGCTCAGTGCCTGCCCACTGCTCCTGACAGGATGTCCTTACTACTGGCTCTGGATGATGGATAGGTTAAATGCAGTGTTAGGTTACAATTATTATTACAGAGGCTCTCAAAAATAATTATATCAAAAATGCCATTCAGTGTAAATATGCAGGCTGTGACCCATTGTACAACCTGACAGGCTAATACAAAATAATATTGCTAGTCAGAGTTTATACTCACTGTACTTTGCCCCCAATCAGCTGTGCTAGCAATGCTGATACTTTTTTCTCTTTTTCTCTTAAACTTAACTTACTCTGACACAGGAGTCCTCCAGCACTAGTTTAAATGAGGATCTACCTCAACTGAAGGTGAACCAGCTTTGTGATATAGAAAACCCAAGGTTAACTTCAAAGCTACTGTGCTAACCCCTTAATGTACACAAACATAATAAAATTATTCTACGTTCCCTTTGAGGACTTGACCTGTCCCTTGGGTATGCATCCCATTAATTCCACACAAGGGTTGAATCCATTTTTGGAACATCAATGTGCAGATGATTCACTTTGGCCTCTCATGACCAATGCAAATCCATGTAAAAACAGCTCTGTAAAATCTCATGAACATATGACTAGGGGATTATGAATACAATTTGCAATTCTTTATGAATAATATCCAGGAATCTCTAAATCAAAGATATGATACATATGAATGATGTTAGAGCCTATGAGAAATGCCAAGGTCAGGTAATTATACGATCGAGTCACACTTCTCTGTGTCCACAGGCAATCTAAATGTGGGCCACCACTTTGCCGACTTGATCATGATTTGTACCTGACTCATTTGATCTACAGATGTCTTAAGAACAACAACAAAAAAAACAACATTGTGTGTTAATTACATTACAACATGTACTTGATTTATCAAATACTTAAAAGCTATTGAATGTGCTACTCAGTAAACCTGTAACAGGAAATGTTTGGGGTAAATGCCCAAGACCCAGCAGGTCAACAACAAACAAATTATATTAAATCATTTCATTACATGCTTTTGACAACAATCCCAACATATTTCTGAAATCTTAATTTCATTCATCACTTAACTGCATGCTTTGTTACTTTATCCCCAATAAACAACAACTGCTTGCAACGATCACCTCAAATGTAAAGTGACGAACAAGGCCTTTGTAAGAGGATTGCAATTAAGTCATTGAATTGTGATTTCATTTCTGGAAATGACATTCCAATCTGAGTCGGTACTCTGCAGAAAATAGAAGATAGATTACAAACATTATCAGAGCGAACGGCTCAGGTTTTCAAAACACTGTGTGTAATGATAGAATTTGTTCTGTTAAAAATGCCTAGGTAATGGGAGTTTTGGGAGAACCATTACTGATTATTGAAATGTTTAGGGTAATTGTTAGGGTAAAACAATGTGTAGCAAGACAGCTACAGAGTGTCTGTGCTGCCGGTAAGTACACTTACCTATCGCCACGTGGTGCTGACTGGCAAACTTTAAAGGTGCTCTTGTCCCCTCTCTGCCCTTTTGAATCCAACAGGACTATGTGAACATTGTAATGAAGTGGAATCAGTAGAGCATGCCATCATTTGTTGCAAAAAATACATTAGACAGAGACATCTTATCATATAAGCGTAAAGGAGCCAAGGACAGACAGAGGTCAATCTCAAAAACGCTGTGGGGTTGAGAGTTCCTCCTTCTATAGTCTGATTTCGCTCTGTTGCGCTTCACTATGTGTCCGCTCTGTTGTGACAAGGTAGGCATCATTTTACCTTAATTTACTATGTATGTCCATGCGCTAATTAGTACTTTGTTTTCAGTCTTGCTGTGCGACTGGTTTCCCTTGCTAAAGATCACATTGGCCAGTGTCTACCTTGCGGTCCATTGACCCCAGTTGAACGGTTGCCTGCTGTTGAATGCTAAGGACTACTTGGCCTTATAAGGCCGTGGACTGTACGCAGCTGTGCATCCTAAGGCGATAGGTGCAATAGGTGCAGCGGCTCAGTGGTAGAGCGGTTGTCCTTTAACCGGAAGGTAGGCGGTTCAATTCCCGCTCTTCCCACAGTTCATACTGTCGTTGTGTCCTTGGGCAAGACATTTAACCCACCTTTCCTTCAGTGGTGTTCCAGCTGTAACACTGGTGAATGGACACTTCATGTAAGTCGCTTTGGATAAACAACTAAATGTAAATGTAACAAGTGTTTGGTAAGCATGAATTACCCCCACAAGCTATAGGCTAAATGGTAACTCAGAGTCATATATTTGATCTGGGAGGACTTCACCTAATACAACCTTTATTTGAACAGTGGCACTGGGACGTCCACACTGCTGTTTTGTTTCACTTTTTTTCTTTTTTGATTCGTCTTTTCTGCTTTTAAGGCTGTTTGGATGTTTACCTGGTTCTTTACTCTGTAAACTGTTGCCTTGGGTTTGGACTCATAAGCAATGTGTTGTCTGCTGGAGGTTTTTAATGAATGAATGAATAAATGTGTATGTGAGTGAGTTCTTAACGCATATTTTAGTGATAGAAAAGTAAATGCAATTAAATAAGTCTCTTGTCAACCAATCAGTTGTTAAATAGATTTTAAATTAAATGTAACCTGGCTATCCTGTTATTCATGAGCGACCCTGCGTGCCTTGGGCTTAGGTACTTAAATTGCCCAGGTGAAATTCCTGGGGTGGTGTTGTTGGCTCTTGTATATTCTATAAAATATACAAACTAAAGACCAATAATTTTCTAGAGTCTTGACATCTAGTCAGATATAGTTCATCGGCAGCCAATAATACAGTCTGACTTAACTGCAATGACACACAATCCCATAGACAGACTATACATGTGCTAACAATTATCTCCACAACAGCAACACATATGGACAGCTAAAGGCCATTTGGTCAGTTGAGGTTGTGCAGAAATACTCGAGAGGCTTACAAAAGGCCAGCAATGCCATTAGGAAAGTCCCTTGGGTGTTATGCATCTTATCTGCACTTCCTCATGAACCTCCAGCTGGTGAGCAGATACAAGACGGCTCGCAGGCATCGTAAGGTGCACGGCGGATGAGATAAGGAATTAGAGCCACCATCAGGGCCAAGCAGACTGATTCATGTTATAATGCAGCCAAAAGATCAGCGTGCATCACTGCTTAACATCTATTATTAGTTAGCCTGTGGAATTGTCTTAAAAGTCCTTAAATCTAGCTTTGATTTTTAAATTTAGGCACTGTAAGACGACAACACATATGAGATTCTAGAAAAGTGCCTTTCGGCATATCCCCATCCTGGGGTCACCCCAGCAAAGTAGTTTGCATGAGAAGTTTGGCAAACCCTCTCTATATACCCCACCACACCCCCACTCATAGTTTTAATAGAATAAAATAGGCATTATGATACAAAGCATTGAGTCATAAGTAGGTAGGAAATTCTTGGAGTACATATCATAACATATGAGAGATATTGATCCTGTAAAAAATAAATAAGGTTTATATTTTGATCATTTAAGCTGCAAGAATCTGCCATTAAATAAAATATTCCCTCTCATGTCTCCCACTAGGAATGCCTCAGTATTCTCCCAGAAAAGCTGGAGGAACTGTCTAGGGAGAGGTAAATTTTGGGCATATCTGCTTAGACTGCTGCTCCCAAGACCTTGCCCCGGATAAGCAGAAGATGGATGGATATTATAGCATGGATCAAGGGATAATTTATTCTTCTTATTACATTTGAGTAAATATGATTTTATTAAAAAAAAATACTAAGTAAAGTGAGAAGGACTTTGTTATGTGCCATGTCATTATTACAAATCACATACTCAATGCATTTTTGCAGATGATCCACTGGTCCTGTCCAGTCCAGCCAGAAGAGTTGTTTCCCTCTTTTCCCCCAATAAGTCCTTCACGCTTAAGAGTTGTAGTAAAGTGACCTTTGCTTTCTAAACAACCCATTGCCAGACACTCAGACAGGTACAAGTCGGAACCACACTAATGCAGTTGTTAAGGGGATGATGTTTAAATGCATGACATTTAGCTGACACTCCTCAGAGCAAAAGGTGAGTAAATAGGCAGGGACATGGTAATTTCCATGTATTGAGTAAGGTCGAACTTTCAGCAAACCGTTTAATTTACAAGACCAGATTGATCCAACTTTCCTAAATTTCGTCAATAGTTTGTAACAGATGTACATTGCACTGATCTAATTATTGTCACTGATTTTATAAATAGGCAAAGTCTATATTGTGTGATGTATATATTGTGTCAATCATGTCTCAAAAACCTTAGCATCGTCACTTGATTTCAAAGCTAAATAATTGTCTTGCTAAAATCATTTCACAATTTCCTACTGCTGCCAAAAACACCTGAAATAAGACAGCTAGTGAGAAGCATGAAGACAGGCAGGGTTAACAATAAGAAAAAAGTGTATAACACAAGATTCAAGTGCAAAAAAGGGTTGAAAATAACAAGTGCAAAGAGAGTGATGGAAAATGCCCTGTGATTTCCACAACACTTTTCTCGGGAAGCGCTCCCTGTCCCTCATAAGACATCTCTGTTTCTCAAGCATGTTACTTTGCTCTGGGCTGCGTGACAGTCCTCAGCGGGGTGTTCCGCGCAATGAGAAAAGGACCGGGGGCGGGAGCCAAGAAAACGAGCAAGAGAAAGTGACGGAGGACTGGAGCATGGCATATGGAGGGAGGTGCATGAACGGTTGAAGAAAATAAAAAGTGCAATAAGAGACTGGGCTACGCAAAAGCAGTCTAGCAATATCTCTAATACTTAATCCACTTAATAAAAAAAAATAAAAATAATAAATTAAAATGTAACCACAATGGTAAGAAGCTGTAAATTTTGTCATAAAAATGTTGTCAGGGCTCCTAAATGAAAGATATGGGTTTTGTTTACCGATCCACCACCCAAGCTACGTCTAAAGAAATAACTTGTTAAAATAACGTGTTATTTCACATACTTTCTTATGTACTTTCTCGGCTATATAAATTTTGCACATTTGGGGAAACACTGGAAAAAAATAGTGAATTTTCAGAGAGATAGGGCCAGATGGTTGGAGTTGTAAATTAATTGAGGTGTGAGGACGATAAGGGAAGGGAGGAAAACATGAATGGAAAAAGATAAACACCAAACAATGATGAAAAATAACTAATAATAGTGACAGAGAACAGTGAAAGTTAGAATGAATGAAAAAAATGGTGAGATTGGTTGTGGGAAGTGCAAGGGAAGAGTGGGTGCAAAGAGAGTTGGGAGCTGACAATGCTCGAAAGAGTTTGTGCTATCTCGCTAATTCAGAGATGTCTAGGTGTGAAGGAGAAGTGAAAAGTGAAAGAAGCCGGAGTGAAGGATCTGGGGGAGGTGGTAGAGGAGGAGGAGATTCACAGTTAGTTGATGGTGACGCATGAGAGAATCCCAACGAGGCTCCAGGCAGAGCTCTGTTGAAACTGGGTGGATTCCTTTTATTAGCACAATGACACAGCAAAGACACACGAACATGCCCTATGAGTCCAGCATGAGTCAGGTATGTATTATTGGGACTTTCAATCTTATTAGATTTTCTAAAGTTTACATAACTCTTCACCAACACAGAGTTATTCTAACTTTTTGCAAACTAGGGATATGTCAACGAAAAGAACTGTGACAACTGCATATTGTCTCAGAAGTTGAATTTGAAACTGTTTTAAAATGAATTGTACTGGATGCAACTCTGTTTAGGAAGGCACGTTTAAACATAGGGGTATGGCAAGGGTCAGGCTTGATCGTAGCGATGCCGGGTCCCAAGACCGACTTCCAGACCAACCCCAGGAACAAGTATTCGATCTAGCCTTGATCTAGCCTCGATCTAGCCTCGGTCTGGAAGTTGGTCTTTGGACAATTGAGGACTCTGGTCCAACTTTCTTTCTCCAGTGCTTTTTAACATGCTTATTGTTAAACATATATTATCAGTATTAATTTTTCCTTGAAATAAGAGTTTTGTCCACTGGATTTATCAAAACCCTATTATGCAAACACCAGGATTGCCCTGGTATGCACAGTTTTATTAATCCCACATGCGCTTTGTTGTACGGCCACCTTTTGAGAGCTGCAACCCTTTTTACGCAACTTTGATCAATAAGAGCCACTGAAAGTAAAGAGCATGAGTGTCCAGTTATGTACAGGTTCATGTAGTATTAGATTTCAAGTTTTTATTCAAAAAAGAAAAACAAGAAAATACATTTAACAGTGAAGAAATCTAAAAAGATAAAAAACAAAGCTTAGGAATGTATTTATATATATATATTAGTTTGAAAGTCTGACCTCCCGCAGCACTGTGAAGAAACAAGCTGGCCCTGGAGCAAATTTAGCTGATGGCCCCCGCTCTACACCCAAATGGCATTGGACACAGCACAAACCCTGCAAGCCCCCGATACAATGACTGGTAATGGCTGAGATCTGTTCTGTAATATTAAAAAAAATATGCTCAAGGGGATTAATAATGTATCATATTATTAATTATTGTTACATGGCCATAATGCTTAGCCCCTGCTGACCTCTGCAAGAAGCAGCTCTCAAGCAATGGTCCTAAGTGATCAGTGGTTTGAGTAAGGATACTTGTGGTAAGATCTTGTACCGGCATCAACATGCTAGATTGGTCACCATTTTAACATTGGAATGAAATTAGAACTGCTCCTGGCCTCCAACAACAATGTCAGTATCAGAAAAAGCGCACGTGACAATTTCATTTTGAGGTGAAAATGTGTTCTTTATATTTAATAAAAGTCGAAACAGTTTTGATCGGATTCTAGTATTTATTTTTTATACAGTCCCTTTTCTAGTAATAAGGTGAACAGGGTGAAAGACCTTCAACTGCTTCTGCTGGCCCCACGTACAAATACGTATTTAAATTTGTTTATTCTTTGCTTAAACGTGACTACAGTGTCCATCCGTCTCGCTTCTTCCGTTACATACCTAATGTAATTTATTTATATAGCACCTTTCTCAGATAATTATCACAAAGTGCTTTACAACAGTGTTTTTACATGAAGTTTCAACTCACCCCATTTACACACATTCACTCCTGGGGCAGACAGAGAGGGGGGCAGCCACACAACCGGCGCTCACAACCTTCTCCTACCACCACCAAACACACCTCTACAGTCACACACATTCCTACACCAGTGCTACAGACACTGGAGGCAAGGTGGGTTAAGTGTCTTGCCCAAGGACACAACGACAGTATGAACTGTGGGGCGAGCGGGAATCGAACCTACTACCTTCCGGTTGAAGGACGGCCGCTCTACCACTGAGCCACTGCCGCCCCTAATGCAACTCATAATACCATCTTGCACCGTTCCAGGCGTCATCGAGTCCCATTGCAAGTTTTCTTGTTCTTTGAAGAGTGCTATAAAGAGAGGTATGCCCTATTCTTAGTCTTTTTGTAATGACTTCCTCCCTCCAGCTCCCTCCCCTGTACGTTGTACTTTTTTTTAAAGTGCAAAAAGAGGTCTTCCCCTTGTCTTGTAATCCCTTTGCTGCTTCTATATTGGAGGAATATTTTTTTTCCCAAAAATGTATTTTTTTGTATTTTTTTATATTTTGCCTTTCATTTAACAAGATGAGTACTAGTGTCTATAATCTGATGGAGAACCTTTGACTATGGAGATCAATAACTGGAGTGAAAACATACAGGTAAAGGGAAGGTGGCACTCACACATTTAAACACTTCCCTATAAAAAAGAAGAAAAACACTTATAGAATAGTACCCCTAATAATATAAAACAACCAGAGAGAATTAAAATTAAACTTCTAAACTATAGAAATACTTAAATTAATATAATTCCTGAAGCACCATACAAAACAAATGCTAATCTGCATTGGTGTATATTGTTTTACTGTATTTAAGAAGAAATGTTCCTAGTTGGAGATACCAATGACCACATAAGGTTTAAAACAACTAGATTTTTTTTTACACAGGTCCAACATAAAGACCAAATGATACTCTGGCCATGCAGCAAAAACTCATTGTGTGACCATGGCAATTGACAAACACAAAAAAACAATTACAAAAATCAGTAGTAACAAATGATGTAGCCTAAACCTATGTATACATACAGTTTTTGTAGGCTTTGCATGCTATGCAGTTTTAAATAAAATAAAATAATAAAAAGACGTTATCTTTAAAAAAGTATTTTAACTGCCTTTCACTCTCCCATCTCCTCTCACCAAATTTTCTGAGTCCTTTGCCTCCCTTAAACCTCACCAAAGATGAGCTCCACTGCTCGTGCAAAACAATCGCCGGCTTTATTTTTAGCGGTAAACAATTTTGTCAGGATTACAGACCAGACTATGTCACATCCCTGTGGTTCACTTGTAAAAGCTTATTTATTGCATATGAGAACAAAATACATTATGAATTTAAAAATCCCTGACACGGTTGGAAAATACACAGAGGTAATTAGGAGTTGCTAAGCAGTTTAGCCGAAGATGCAGACACAAAGACGGCAAATTACAACTTCAGTCGCTGTGACGGGGATTGAAATACAGGGTCGACTGAGGGAGTAATGACTTGAGACAGAAGTTGGATCCAAAGTAGAGACATGCTGTTTGCTTGTGAGTTTCTTCCTCATTTTCCGACTGACTCATTGTTGTTTACCTACCTTCTGACAAGACAAATCATCGCCTGTCTGTCTCTTCCATCTGCTCCCCAAACATCTTTAATAAGGCCTTCTCTCCAGTGTCGTGTGCTGGTGTGATTATCCAACAATGGTTAATGAATTCTGTCTTGCTCTTTGCTCATGGGAGTACTAAAGGGCTCCCAACAAATGATCAATTGACGAGGGAGTAATTTTCTCACATCTTTAAATAAGACAGATAGATAATATATAGTTTGGCCAGAGGCTCTGGGACTATTTATTCGACTTTGTTATGTGTTTACCATTTTCAGTCAACACACACTCATGGAGAACCACTGCTCCAGGGGTCACACCAATTCAAGTCTAATGGGCCATGCCCCCCCCCCCCTCGACTATCTGATCTTTAAAGTCATATTACGCAATAGCCTGTTCTTAATCCCTGTGCCTGCTAATGTTACAGGTGGAGTCTTTAGTTTATACAGTGTTTCATGAAGGTCCTAAACAGAAGATTGTATTAATTTAAAATGCTATGCTCAGTTTGTCCACTCTAGGCAGCTGTAAGAACAGGAAATAAAACATCAATAAATCAATAAACACTCAAAGGTGGCATTGGGTTTTAGAATTGTGACTACAATGGCTCTGATACGTGCACCAATATTCCTAATATCCTGTAGTGACATGTAGGAACTAAATGAGAAAAGAATAAGAAGGACTAATGAGCTATATTAGTATTATTGAGCAAAACTGAATGAAGTATTGTTACCCTGGGCAACCAACCTTTTTTTTTATTATGGGCCCTGACTTGAGTTTGATTTCCAGGGGGCAGAACAAATGGGTGCAGATTAATCCAAAATGCAATTGGACAGACATTCAACTATTCTGACACCAACATACACAGCCGACACAATTTATTATTATTATTATTATTATTTTTATTATTATTATTATTATTATTTAAAGCTACATGTACTAATAACTTTATTTTTTCATCAATTATATGTTTACTCCAATCACTTGTTCATTAGTTTCTTTTCTCTGATAACATCCAAAGACTCTCAAACTGAACTGTTAAACTCCAGTCTCAACACTGTGTCTCAAGAGTAGTCTCTGACAGAGTCTCCAGTAAAAATGACAGGTCTCTAAATGTCACTCATGGTTTCAGACCCACTCACTTTAAGCCTGGTTTCTGGCACTTAAAACACAGCTTGATTGAATAAAATGATGTAATGAAGTTAAGCAATATATACTGAACACTCTTACATATAAATCAGTCAACTTCCTCAAATCTGCGGCGGCAGTGGCTCAGTGGGTAGAGCGGTTGTCCTTCAACCGGAAGGTAGGCGGTTCAATTCTCACTCTCCCCACAGTTCATACTGTCATTGTGTCCTTGGTCAAGACACTTAACCCACCTTGCCTCCAGTGGCTGTAACACTGTAATTACTGTAGAACAAGCGTCTGCTAAATGAATAAATGTAAATGTCCATATTTAAAAATCAAGCAGTTATCAATTACTTAAAGCAATTTACACAGAACAAAGTGACATAACATTTTAATTAAAACTGAAGTTTTTTTGGAGCCTCTCTCACATACATTATCCACACAAGAGCAGACCGACAGGCATGTTCTGAAGAACGTTTGCATGTTGATGTTCAGGTTAAAGATTGTAATCCTATCTTTCAATCAATTACTCAAATACAGTAGATCTACATGACCACAAACACATCTTTATATATATATAAGGTTCAATAGATCTGCCCTTGTGTGGAGTGTTATTAAATAATATTACAATATCTGGAGTGGCTCACTGTCAGATAACATTGTAGGGAAAATACATGAGCTTAATCTGATCTCTGTGGCATATGGTGAAAAAAGAATGAAAATATTACTAATAACTGCATTTCTATCTCAAAACCATCCTTTTATCCTTTTAGAGGAATAATCTTTTATATGTAATTATTTAAAATCATATACAATCAACATCTTTTGTTGTTCACATATAACATCATGGCGTGTTGTCTTGATGTGTTTGGATGTCATAGGATAAATTTACAGCCTTTTTCAGTTTATTCACTTGTTTTTCTGTGCATTTTGTATGTTTCCTATTTTAGACTATAAGCATGTTTTCATAAAATATAAAAAATGGAAGCAAACTGTGTTTTGCAAAAAGACAAATGTTACATTGGTGCACTGAGGAGTAAATAAACGGTAATGTTAGAGACTTTCAGAAGCGATATAGCTTTTTGTGGTTCTTTTTTTTGCCTCGAATCGAAGGTCATATCTGGTTTTATTATAAGCAGTAAAGCAGTCAGCTCCTACACATTGTTGTATGACAAAGGAGAACATTTCTTTTCTTTTTTTCTGTTAGTAGTGTTATTAAAGTTTATGTCTCATAATCAGCAGTATAGTTTAATTAAGAGTGATAGTTTTGTCTTATCATCATGCTGTAGGAATATGAATTACTAGATAACTGTTTCTAAAAACTGAAAACAGCTGACAAAGTGAGTTCCCCTTATTATTATCTTATTGTTCCCATAAGTAATTTCTAAAACATAATGTGCCTCACATCTAGAAGGTTGTAAGTTTGATGTCAGACGTCACTTTGCCTTTCTGTGAGGAGTCTGCCTGTCCTTCTACTGTCAGTGTTTTTTCCCAGGTACTCTGGCTTCTACCCACCACCCAAATAGATGTATGTAAGCGTCAATCAAACAATCTAAATTTCCCCAAGGGAATGACTGTGAGGGGGGAAGTCTGCCTGTCAGTGTCTGCATAAGTGTCAGCCCTGCGACTAATTGGCCATTGTCCAGGCTGTACCACGCCTAAAGCCCAAAGCTACTGGGATAGCCTCTAGTCACCCACAACCCCTACCGGAAGAAGACAAATGAATGAATTTCAAAATGTGTTCATGATCTGGACCCCACCAGCCAGATTGCTGTTTATGATATTTAGTCGCATGCTGACAATTTAGTTATTTTCTTGCTATGTCTAAAGTTGTTCAGACCAAGCTATTGCCCTCGACTGGTAGTGTTGAGCATAGCAAAAATGTAGCAATTATTTTGGTTTGGTATCCTTTCAGTGGCAGTGTTGATATATTCTTTCATTACATTTTTGGCACAAGTCAAAGTTTTGCATGCATCTTTGTGGCAGCTTTGCTAAAATGTCACTTGTCATGCATCTCTAAAGTAGCATGTTATTCCTGGACTGTGTACACAAAAATGGCTTTCAGGTTTTATTTTATATATTTACAGTACAATCTAAATACACATTAAATAAATGGTTCTGCAGGGGCTTATGGACACTTACTGCAGCCAAAAAACAGAAAAGAATGTCCTTTAGATTTTTTCTTGTTCTTGTCTTGCCATCTTTAAATCTTCTTTGTGGTGTTTTGGTGCTCTGCCCCGCTCTGAGAGGAAGCATACTCTGTGCTTCTGACAGTGTTATTTGTCTGTTCTTTTCAGCTGCCTCCAAGAACACGATTTTTCAAAGGAGAATTTGGTTTCACAGGTTTGAATGGCAACAAAGGACACAGGGAAAACAAGATAGCTCCGAGACAGAAAGCAAACAGACTAAAGCTGGCCAGCTGATTTTTGCAGTGGAAGCAGTTTTCCACAGAGGAAAAGGAGAACTGAGAAGATGAATCGCTGTGAGCAAGATTAGAGTTTAGAGTTGCTTTTGTCTGTGAGCATTCTGCAAAATAAGTGTGAAGACTGCAGGAGAAGAAAAAAGTCACATGAAATAAACTCACAGATTCTCAGCTTTAATGTCATTATTTATTATTATGCCCGTGCCATTTCTTACACAGTCCTCCTCTGATTCTTACGAACAAAACTTGTTTGACCAAAAGACTAAACAAGGATGACTGGAGTTGCTTCACACACTGTTTTGCTCAGTGTTACATTTTAAAATACTGTATTATGCAATTTGAGCCAATGTAATCTATTCTTTCAGTATGCATAAGTGTACTTAGCAGTGCGCATTCTGCACTCGGTTTTTGATTTGTAATGGAACCACTTTTTCATTTCTCACAGAAAAAGTTTGCTGAATCTCAAGCAACTTCCCTTGTGATTCCATTCTAACATACAAAGATGTAATATTCTAATGAATATGAATTTTCTTCATGCGGAGCAGCAGAGTAAGGACATATAAAATTAATTTCAGGCCTGGGTGAATTGCAATGACTTGTCCAACTGGGATTCCATGTGTCTGTGCTGTACCTTGCTGTTGCAGGTACTAGGTGTGTTAGAGAATCCTCCCAGATCTATTAGCATGTGGCCAGGACAGCTACTTTAATCATGACATTTGCTGTAAAATGTAATTCAGACAAAAGTTGTCAAGGAACATATAAAAGGGACCTCTGTGTTATCATAGATTTTTGTGGTTTAAAGGACACAAGCTAACTACAGTTACATTCATAATGTGTTTCAATGTACGGTGGCCGAGACAGCTCAACACGCTGCAAATGAAGAAAGCACCAGCAAATAAAGAAAACATCTTCATCAGTTTGACAACACGTGCGCTGCAAAAGTTCACAACACATACAAATTCAAAAACGCGCTGCAAATAACACAGACCACAACGGAAATGTTTTAAGGGGACTCATTTGAGTGACGAACAATATATTTAGGCCAACAATATCCAAACGACTAAGCAATTATACGATCATGATCTAAAAGTAAAAAAAAAACTCACCTTTCAGGTCAGTGACAACAACTCTGACAACAACGTGACAGGCGAGTAAACAGGTCCCATTAGGGGTTCATCACTCAAAGGAGTCCCCTTAAAACATTTCCGTTGTGGTCTGTGTAATTTGCAGCGCGTTTTTGAATTTGCAACGCGTTTTTGTATTTGCATGTGTTGTGAGGATTTGCAGCGCGTTTTTGAATTTGCAGCGCGTTTTTGTATTTGTATGTGTTGTAAACTTTTGCAGGACGCGTGTTGTCAAACTGATGAAGATGTTTTCTTTATTTGCTGGTGCTTTCTTCATTTGCAGCGTGTTGAGCTGTCTCGGCCACCGTATCAATGAGATTGTTTAGCAAACATTTAATATAATTTCAATGGCAAGGCTGCATAAAAGGGTCATTAGCCTAGATTGATATATCTGAAATTATCTATGTGCATTCACTTGACACGGTTATCATATGAACATTTGATGCATGACATGTGCATGGTTGCTTTGGCGATTTCACAATACTGCCTTTGTGTGCAGTCTTACTTTGCTTGCTGTACTGAAGAAAATTGACACATTTTTCTCTTCTTCAAAATTTATAAAAACACACAAGATGGTAAATTCTGAATATGTCCTGCCGTACCTGGAGTGGAGACAGATGTAGAAGCAGCAAAATTTGATCACATTCAAAAATTACTTTTTGTCATACTACAATGAAGACCTGTGGGAGGACACAACAACATAAATTCATCTATAGGTCAGGACTGCAAATGTGCGCAAATGTTCAGATGTTTCTAAAAAAAAAGTACTTCTGCAAAACTCTCTGACTACCACAATTCATTCAGTGAAAATTCCAGAGGAACATGATTGCAAAAAGAGGATCAGTGAACAGTGAAGGCTCAGCCAAAGACCGTCACCTGAGCGAGAGAGCGATAAAGGTCTTAAGAAGGGGATGGAGAAGGGATAATACAAGTTGGGTTCTGGACTTCTAATGGAGCAGACTGAATGCCTCTGTACCCATGGGGCTCAGTCCTTGCTGTATAACAAGTCAGGAGCCAAAAGAAGGGTAACAAAAGATAGGAAAAAGCAGAGGGTAAACTGCTGAGGAACAAATCAAAAGAAGATGGCAAGATGCGGAGGAATAGGTCATGTGGAACATTGATTTGCCTATATTACCTGCCCTGGCAATGGTTAGACTCCACACATAAATGGTTTGCTGACAGCTCCATGTCTGATAACACATGTGACCTTTGGGCCTCAATGCAATGAGAGAAAAGGGGTGGGAAAGGGATTGTTAGACACAGGGCATTATTATCACATTGCTACAAACGTAGAGGCAAAAGGGTTGTGATAGCTATCTCATAAATCCTCCAGTCTGAGAAGGAGAAGGAATAGAATGCCATAGATAAAGGAAAAAAGCAACTTGCACTATACAACCTTATTACTCTTATTGACGGAGAGGATATTTAAAATGATATTGATGACCACTGACTTAACAACAGAGATTTAAAGAATTTTCTTGTTGGAAACATTTTCATAAATTTTTTTTCACCTCCAGTCATTGTGTAGTGCTTTACTGTTTGTATGTGGTTATTGCTGTGCAAAGAAAAGGTCTCGAGCGCTTCATGTAGAGGCAGCGAGGGCTTTGACCACAAGGTGTTTTGTGTCAACAACACAAAGTCGGAGTACTGAGTTTTTTTTATGCCCTAACCTGGGAGGGCTTCCACAGAAATCCTTTGCAGAGGGCATATACTTGGTAATTGGGGTAAACCACCTGCGAGGTACCACCTATAAGACGGTAATTTTATTAGAGCATCACCATGTAGAAACCAAAAGTCCTTTTATTGTCAAACCAGAAACACGCCCATAACTGCTTGTACTGCCGCATCAAACAAGCCAGTCATTTGGTGTAAATCACATAGCTTATAGAGAGACAAGATGGATTTCTCTGAATTTGCCAACTCACAAATCTTGCAAGCATCCAGTTGCTAGAGGTAAGTATTCATCAATGCTTAGCAGCAGAATCATATGCTTCTGAAGATTGTTTATCATTTATTAGCCTGGTTGGCCAGACTAATTCACATTCTTAGCAAACTGATTCAAGATACTATTTTCACATCAATCAGTCTTACATGACCAAACAGTTTCTAAAATAGGGTAGCTTTATGCAATGCTTTTATTTTCTAATTAGTTCTATTAAACAGTGCTATACTAATCAAAATCTAAATACCCATTCCCATACTTGCAACGTGGCAACGCTGGCAATGTGTTTTTACCATATTTGCTTCTGATCCAGTGCAACCACTTCAAAATGATAGTAATAGGCTACTTCACTAAACATAATGTGGGAACTATCTCACAAAACCAAACACTATACAAATATTAAACATGATGTGTGGATAATGTCCAACATATAAAATTATCAGCTATGACTTGAAGGACTGTAAAAGCAATGAAAGGTATTTAAAGTCTCGGGCACTGGCCCATTCCCCTTGTTACTGGCAATAGAGACTCTTTTGTAACAAGCTGTTAAATGCCAAAGCCAATTAAGGTGTTTACAGGAAAATCACAGTGATTTGAAAAAGGGACAGGCTGCATAGTGTTGCAGAGAAATCCCCGCTCTAATTACATTCAATGTAATTAAATTTCCTCTTGTCTTGTTCAGTGATTACCAAAAAATTAGTCTCTTAATTTGTCCGAAATAATGATTCCCTTTTTTTTCATCCCTTTCTTTGAAGAATATAAATTAATATTTCTCTGGTTGGCATTCACTGTGTTCTGCCATGGCCTTACCTAAAATAATAATAAATTAAAAAAACACAAAAGGGTATTTTAATAAGGTTGGAAAAGGGAAGTGTCAAAATTGCGTTAAAGGAGAAAGGCCATCAGCAAAATCAAATAACCTGCTTGCTTAAAGATGATTTTGTAAAAAACACAAAATCCATGTTATTTTAGTGTTCATCATTAAAATGACACTCTTTGGATGTGTCTTTACTGCTCGATTGAACTGTAATGAAAACGTAGTTTACACGTTCACCATCAGATTGTGCCAAAAAACATGTGGCAGAGTGGTTCACAGCAAGAAGGAGTTCAAACCCAGGCCAACTCGAGCAGAGGATGTGAGGAGTCTGCATGTCCTCGCTGTGCTACTGTGGGTTCTCCTCAGGTACTCCGACTTCCTCCCACCACCCACAGACATGCATTTATAGGTCAATTGGAAACTCTAAAGTGTTCAAATTGAATGAATGTATGTCTCTAAATATCAGCCCTGCGACTAATTGGCCACTGTCCAGCATGTAAAATAGGCTCCAGTCGCCGCGACCCCTAACGGGCCTAAGTGGAGGAAAAATTAATGAATAAAATGTACGTAGTTCGTGATTGCAGTCCCCAATAAAATACACAGCAAGGCACAAAGATGTGTTTGTTAGTAAAAGTTTACTTAAAAAAAGGACATGGGATTCTGAACAAAGCAAATTATTATAAAAGTTTCCCCTTACTGTTGTAATAACAGAAATCGTGTGGATTTTACCTGGCATCATGTAACAACAACAACAAAATCTATGTATTTTCACTTGACGTAATTTGTCAGACTAATGACTTTTTCTGACAACCTTAGCCACAGAAGGTTTATTGACCCGTGAATTGTTTGCACTGTGCTCATGTCAAGAGCAACTTCTCAAGGTTTATGTGAGCCAATGTATTGACCTAAACTAAGACCCTTGAGAGTCATTGGAGATCTGATAGATGACATCTGAAGGTCACTGGTTGAGACCACTCTCCGAGTGCAGCAATTACTCAAATAATCTGGTATTTCAGTTGAATTTTCAAGAGTTGCATTATTATTATTTAAATAGTATTTTGGTTTTACCCATAGTGAAATATTCTTATTCCTTTGAGAGATAAAAGGCGCAGGGCTCTTCGATCTTAGGGGATACCTTTGTGGACACATGCAAAGGGGCTAGCTGCTATTTAACGTGTTGTTTGCTTTTGACTGTCAGACACCATCAAGCAATCAAAACAATAATCATCATGAAACATGGGCGTACTGGCATATGGGAATGCCGGGAAATTCTTTGGTTTGTTGCAGCCTCGCTTGGCCCTGCAGTTGCGCTCCTATTCTAAAAACGCCTTTTCTGCTTCTCATCTGCTCCAGTCAGCAGCCCTGCTCAGAGCAGGTGCTGCATTAACACGAGGGTATTTACATGGTATTTACGCCCCTGACTGCTTACCATCTTTCATCTTATAAAACAGATATTAAATAATTATGAGACAATATGTGTATCAAAATGATTTCTTTAAAAATGATGGTGAAGCATATTTTGTTCTTGTTCTGCTGTGTGTCTTAGTTTTTACTACTGAAGTTTGTACAAGCAAATAATTTCAGTTGTAAAAAAAAGTGTCTCCACAAACTAATTTGTAAAGCACATTAAGTACACCTTAAGGCCGAATTGCAATTTAAATTTTGTGTAAATGGTAATTTACTGTAAATACTTTAACTTACACAGCACATAATTTAGTGGAATTGGAATTCACTATAATGTGGATTTTTATTTTTATTTATCTATAAAAGGCTAAAGTATTAATGCTCTTCTGTGTTTTCATGCTACTCGGATGTTTAATGAATGCTAAAATTAATACTGATTTGCATTTTGTGTGGACATACAAAAAACACCACACTTTAGAAATTGGTAATGCAGACTGTTTTCTGTTTGTCTCATTATTTGTGCCTTCACATGGTATTCACTAGGTACGAGAAGATGCTTGGTACTTCGAGAGGCACTGGTAAAATTTCAAATATGTGTGGGTAGAAGTTATTGTTATTGCCTTTTCACATTAGCATGGAGAGAAGTTAGAACCTAACCTGGGTTTTATGAAATGTGGATGTAATTTTAGCCTCCCTTCCCCTGTGGAGCATATTTCACTAAACCACTGGTGTCATATAACGTTTGTTAAACTTTAATGATCTAGAATGAAATGCTGACATTCATAACTTCTAACCACTACTTCTAACTACTACTACTCTAACCTTTTGCTGTCATCTTTCTGAACCTGTGATGTATGTGGTGGTGGTGCTGCTGCTGCAGGCTCTGAAATGAGATTAGAAGGACTGTACTATTGTGTGTTATAAAAGGTTTAAGTCTGTTACGGCTAATCACATCAACCATTGGCCTACAATTTAAAAACACAGACCTTCTAATCATGGCAGACCTGGTCAATATGTCGTACGCTTGATTATTGTCTTTGTGAGAAATGATACATAAACATGAAAAGTGAATGTATAATATCCTTGTCCCTTGACAGTGTAACATGCTACGCCAATTAATCAAATTTACAAACATCTGAGTCTCATTATTTCTCTATAACTGTGTCTGCACTATTGACATGCTATACTATAATAAGATGACAATAGCGCGTAGATAGTGTGGTTTTGCCATTACACCATATGTTTAAACCTGAATATGTTTCCCCATTATGTTTACGATTGAACTCCAGTTTTTTGTAAGTAACACACATTTAGGCAAGATAGTCCTAACAATGAATTAGAGTACCTTGCAAAGTTTATAAGTGTTCACTTGGAAGGAGCATGAAAAGAGATGGAGATATAGGTGGCCTCCATAATTAGTAAATAATAGTGTAATATAGAAAGAGCCTGCTGAATTTGATTTGACATCTTTCGTTGTTTTGGTTTTGCTCAATTTGTTGTCAGTGTGTCTATACAGATACCAGAAGGGTGCAAATAAAGAATACAATTACATTTGTGCTCATAAGTTACACCTTTCATATTTATACCCTGGCAGAATTTGTGATTTTCTTTGGCCATTTTTTAGAGAATATGAATGATAACACAAAAAAAAAAATCACTCATAGTTAGTGGTTGGGTGAAGCCATTAATTGTCAAACAACTGTTTGTACTCTTTTTAAATAATAATGAGAAATGACCCTGACTAAAAGGTAATACCGTGTATTGCCAGCTTTAACATCAATGACAGCCTGAAGTCTTTTGTGGTAGATGTGGATGAGGCACTTTATTTTCTCAGATGGTAAAGCTGTCCATTCTTCTTGGCAAAAAGCCTCCAGTTCCTGTAAATTCTTGGGCTGTCGTGCATTAACTGCACATTTGAGATCTCCCCAGAGTTGCTCAATTATATTGAGGTCAGGAGACTAAGATCAGTCAAGAACCTTCACTTTATGCTGCTGTAGCCAATGACAGTTCGACTTGGTCTTGTACTTTGAATTGTTTTCATGTTGGATCGTCCAAGTACATCCCATGCACAAATTCAGGGCTGATGAGTGCACATTTTACTCCAGTATTTTCTAATTACATGCTGCATTCATCTTTTCCTGTGCCTTTGTAGCTCACACATCCCAAAAAAATCAGTGATCCACCTTCATGTTTCGGAAAAGTGCACCTTTCATCATAGCTTTGTTGACTCCTCTCCAAATGTAACGTTTATGGTTGTGGCCAAACAGTTCAATATTGGTCTCATCACTCCAAATTAAGTTTTGATTCAATCCATTTTTCTGCATGTGTGCCTCTTTATTGTGCATCTTGAAACAACATCACTTTTTTAGAGAGTCCTGTATTTTAGCTGAAGTTATTTGTGTCTTTTTTTTTGGCAGTTGTGGCAAAAAAAATGTTGGCCTACTTGACCTTGGTTTGGTTTCAACAGAAACCTTCATTTTGAACACTGCTGATTTGCATTCTCAATTCCTTGGATATGTTTTTATTTTCCTTTCCTGTTTTATTCAGTTCAATTACCTTTTCCCACAGATTCTTTGACAGTTGTTTTGCTTTCCTCATGACTCAGAATACAGAAACGTCAGTGCGGGCGTGAAAGATGCAAGGGTCTGTTAGGTGCACAGAAACTCACTGACCTTTTATTCACACACACTGATTACAGACAAACAGCTCAAAGGTGAGGATGGTCACATTTAGTAGCCATTGTGTCAACTTGTGTGCATATTATCAGGCCCAAATCACCAGGTTTTGTAAACTTTTGATCAGGATCATTTAGGTAGTTTCTGTTGTCATTATGATTTAAAATGAGCAAACACAGTTGTTTTAAAATTAATGACCCCAACCACTGACCCTTGAGTGAAAAAGGTTTTAGTGTTATCATTCATATTCTCTGAAAAATAGCCAACAAACACAAATTCTGTCAAGGCATCTGACCCTGAGACTATTGGATCTATTTTAGTTCATGGAGACATCCAAGGATCAATATTTAAGGTAAAAAATTACATATTAATACAAAAGAGTAGCAGACTTAAAATGAGGTATCGTTTTTTAACCAGCATAGCAAATTAATTCATTTCAAAACATTGCAAATGAAAGTTTTGAATGTTGTTTGTAGAAAAGCACATTATTCTGCCATGCATAATATTGAGCACCTTTTGTTGCTTTTGTCAGTTTTTTCAGTGTTGAACCATGGGGATATTACCTCACAGTGCATTCAGATTTTGGCTAGCGCTCCCAGTTGGTGTTGTTAGAGTAGCCCACATAAGTACAGTTTTTATTAGAGCCATAAAACTGCTTTGGGGATGATTCACGGACACAGCTTCTCGTCTCACCAAGGACCACAAACATTCGATCTGACTTTAGAAAGGCAGCACTGAATAACCCAGGCTATTCTGTGCGCTGGCAGCTGTGCTGAGATTCTGGCCACATGCCTACTCTCATCTGCATACGTACACACATCAAAAAGATAGATACAAGCCCACTCAGAAAACAACACCCACGCTGGCGGTGATTTATATGACAATGTTACAAACAAGAACAAAAAGTTTATTGCATTGCCTTTTCTAGTTCTGTCTGATTAAAGTACTTGCATGCACAAGGCATATGCCATGGCATTTGCCCACTGGATTATGTTATACATCTGATAAATATACATATATCTATACTGATGCTGAAAGAGCCTTTGAACATTCATGCATATATATATATATATATATATATATATATATATATAGCTTGAGAAAAATGGTAGTTGTTTGCTCATCATGACAGGATAAGATGAGACCATATTGAAAATAACTTAACCTTATGGTTAATATGGGCTTATATCTTATATATATATTATATAAAAACGTTATGGCATGGATTCCTTCTACCAACACTTGGCTATCTATTCCTGCTCAAACAACAGGTGGGCTCAGCTGGACGCCTCAGGAACTGATTAACGCAACGCTCTCCCTCCGGTTCTGGCTACACTGATACTACACAGGATATAGCAGGTGTCTCATTTGTGTCTCTTCACATTTATCTCTCAGTTCCACACAAACAGACTCGCCACCTGTTGATGAGCAGCTACAAAAACAAAGTGAAAAAAAGGACTCAAAGTGAATCTGTGTATTAAATTATATTCTTGTTACTTTCATCTGAAAGGTAAAAGTCACACTTAACAGAATGGCTACAACTTCCGTGAAATACATACAAATACACAGCAAAGACAATAATTTCTTCTCTATAATGCTCACTAATTCAGAAGGTTTCATTTTTGCCAAGAGTTCCATTTGACTGCTGTGGTATGTGGCCCAACGATGTTAACAGCAGATAACATGAATGACTGTTTGTCCCTGCTTGCCCCTTGTCCAGTTTCTTCTGTCTTCTTACAGCAGATAGTACTAAGAGCGTTCCTTTTTAAAGAAGATGTTATCGCACGCCATGTTTGTTTGGTTACTTCTTTGTAGATTTTTGCCTAGCTAACGCCATGTCCATTGGAATTACGATTGGTTGGTCGCTCCTTGCTAATACAGCGAGGAGTCTGACTTGCCAGGCTAAGAATGTGTCCCTCCAACATGTATAAACAGGAACCAGAAGTAATGAAATGTCTATGGGTTCAAGCCTGCTTCAAAACTCTTTCAAAGATATACTAATGCAAGGGGTGTTATATTTGATGCAATTGTAAAACACTGAAATAAAATTAAATGAGGTGTTCCATTTTGTTAAGCAATGTATTTCACACAGTGCAACAAATTAGTAAACGAAAAATTGGTCTGGTTTTACTTTTCAAATGAAAGAAAAGCAGGAGAGGTCCCAAGGCCGTTTTGGGGGTGTAAGTAAAGGCTGAGACAGGGACGTCAAAAAGAAAATCAAGTAGTGGAGCTTTAAGATCCTTAAGGCCCAGTGGAAGAATCCATTATTTCCATTGCTTCCTGGAACACATAAGTGGACAAACAGCACTGATGGAGGAAAAGCACATAAAGGCTTAAGACATAAGCCTAGAGTTTCTACATTCCTATAAAAGAGGAAAGTATGGAATTTGCTATCTACAATATCGCCACAAGATTTTATTGACAATCAAGATTAAAGTCAAGTCATGTCATATCCTGCATCTTTAAGTTAAGCGAGACTATGATGTGATTCTATGATGAGATTCTATGATGACTGGGAATTGAAGGGCCCATCAGGTTGAAATTCTTATGTTAAAACAGGAGCAGAACAGCAGGATGTGTTCTGACATTCATCTTGTACAGTTTCTTTGAGGTAAAGCAGTGAATATGTTAAACCGTGTTGAAGCATTTGACTGCTTCCCCCGTCTATTGTTGTATGAAAATGAAGCATATTCTTGGGTGCATTTGTGCTTCTGTTTCCTTGGGTAAGCCACTGTACAATTCCTGCCCACTTCTCAAATCCCATGCAGTCGAAATAAGCGTGAATTTACACTTTAAATTAACCTTAAATTGAGCGTTGGTGTTGCTTGTTGTCTTTAACTCGATTTAAATATGATGAAAGCCTCTGTGTAAGTGTGAATGTCTACAGTTTGACTCACTCCAAATGAATCACTCGAAGCTTGATAGACTAATACTTCATCTTTCTCCCAATGCTACTGTTTTTTTATTGTTTGCATAGCTCCAGTACTACTCATTCTGCTCAGACATTGACAAATCAACTGTTACTAAGCCTTTTATAGAATATCCTATTCTTTCAGGGGGTGGCAGTCTAATGACAATAAAAAATATTTTGGAGTAAATAAGATCCGCTCAATTGCTGAGGGTAGAGAAGTGACTGAAAATACCTAAATTAAATATTAAACGCACACAGCTCATTTCAGTTAATTGAAGAGCTCCAGGCCACATCTGCAGAGATGTTTTGTATGCCTTGGCCATTGTCACAAAGGACTCAAGCAATGGTTTATGATTTATTATTTCCATTTAGGCAACAGATATTTTCTCACTTAATCTACCATATCTATACCCCAAAGCAGTCAAATGGAAAATCAGAGTTCATTTTTGCTACTGACAGTGTGATACTTTGTCACTAAATCATCTGTGTTAAAACATGTTTTCTGGATATTAGGATAACATTAACTCAGGGAATAGATTATTACAACTTCTTTAAGCAATGTAACTGCATATAAACTATACTGTACAAGTGCTATGGTTTGAGTTGGTACAAGTTCCAAACAAGTGCCACAAAATCAACTTTAGAATGTGAAGGGGTTACTTTATTCAAGCTAATTTCATGCTCTGAAACCATTAACATTTATGAGCCACAACACAATATAGTGGTTATCCACCCTTTTGCCCCTATACTAGCCCAACCTAGCCTGTTGTCACTAGACTTATGAGGATATCCTGTGGGATCTGGCACCAAGATGTTAGGAGCAGATCCTTTCAGCCCTGGGAGTTAAGCCCGGTGACCATGAATTAGACTTGTTTGTCTAGCACAGATGGTCACTGGCTAACTTATTTTCATTATTTTGATCTTTTTGGATAGGATGTACCAGGGCCGCTGACAGAATTCACGGGGCCCTGGACAAACCCTATGAACAGTGATCAAAATTCAGTCTTTTAAATGTTCTTATCTTCTCAACATAAAGTATATGAGTGCGTTAGAAATGAACAAACTCTTTATACACACACACACAAAAAAAATATCTTCTCAATTGAGGAGAAAATAAACAGTGAATAATCCAATGTATTCTATCGGCAGGACATCTACTTGATTTGCACTGCCATCTGTAACCATTCCATGTGCAACAATTTGCTTCCTTCCTCATTAACATTCTGCTGAGGTCCACCACGTTCCAGAGACGTCTCTCTAAAGCAGCAAGCAGATGGCAGTTGAGTCCACAGTCATTCCCTACTATTGATACTAAGGTGGACAGTTAGGGATATTCACAGTATGGATTGCTTTAAACAATAATAATCTTTTTTTCTTGGTTGCAGTTCACAAATTTAGGGCAAACTTAACATTGTTGCAGCTGATATTAATCACAAAGTCCAGCTTAATGATGTTCGTCTAGCTTGAATTGATGAATGATTATAAATTTATTCTTCGAAACAGACAACAAATCTGGTTTAAATCATGTCCACATTAAGAACATAACATACAGCATACATTAACATTTGGGAATTAGTGGCATGAGTTTGGTATATTGAATTAAACACTAGAAAAAAGACATCATGCAATTTACTACAATGAGTTTTATGGTACTTCCAATTGTTAGGTGCCAGTGTTGCTTGGATGTAACTTTTAAGTGGGAAAACTAACTCACACATTCATTTATGTCCCTCTGAACTTCATCAGGTACTTTATGCTCAACTTTTCTACTGAAAACAATATCCTCACATAATAACTCCATGCCAAAAAACAATTTTGCACACATCGGTGTACCACAAATATTAATTAAAAACAGGAGCTCTGTTAGGTATGTGTTTTTAGGAGGAAACACCACAATATATGTGTATAAAGGTGGAGTGTATGGAGTGCATTCAAACTTTCTGAAGGAGAGGTGAACCAAAACTTTGTCCAATGAATAAAGCCTCTTCCATGCACCAACTGCCGTTTTAGATGTGCAGACCTTATTTTTTTTGTGAACTTTTTTCCAACCTGTTACTTCAAAACAGACATTTTAATGTCTATAAATGTGTGCTAGAAAACCAGACACATTTCTCACATGCATTGCGTGTCCTAAGAGGTGCATGTTCTTATACAACTAGACTCTCTCTTTTAACTCTTAACACAAAGAAAAGTGTAACACATTGAGAGACTTTAAACAAGATAAGATAAGATTAGATAGGACTTTATTAATTCAAATTTTTCTAATAGATTACTGGATATATTGGAATAAAGTATTCAAATGCTTTTGACATATTGTCTCTTATTGTCAGATCCTGCTCCATGTGTTCTTCTTATTAGGCGTGAGCTGGCGATAGGCCGGTAGGGCCTATTATATTTTGCTTTAATTACTGTTTCATTTTGTCTCTTGACTAACCTGTCTTGTCTTGTGATCGACTTCCTGTTTTCTCTTCACTGTGATTGCCTGTGTGACCCTAATGTGTCTCACCTGTGCCTCATTGTCTCCACTGACTGTGTCCGAATCTACGCATTAATTATTATATAGTGCACTATAAAGTGATTATGCCATTTTGTATTGGTTTCCGAAAGTCTAGTGACTGAAATGTAGTGTACTCAAAGTTTCCCACAATGCATCAGTAAAGGTAGTGAGTAGCGTTGACATGTCTTTAAACTGAACTTGGTTTGTATAAAACGAGTTTGACTTTATGTGGAAATGTTATCCGTCTTAAATTGTTATTAATAAACCGTTACGATGTAAAATCACTGATGTTAACCTTAAGTGTCCTCTATATAGTGCAACATGATATAATAATTGAGGGGTTAGGACCTAAGGAGTGGGTTCGGACAAATCCTGTGTCTTTTCCACTGTCCTGCATCAGATTGTCTAGTTCCACTGTGTCGAGCTTTCCAGCATATTGTTCTTAGTGTATGACCACCATATTTTCAAGACCTTGACTTTGCCTCCCCCCTTGGATATGCTGCTTGTTTGGACTCAATTCTAGTTATGATTACTCTTGGACATTGCCTGTGATTTCATCTTGTCTGTTGTGCTTTTGGGTCTTTAACTGCTTGTGCATTACACGTATCACATTCTTATTGCACTAAGGTACTTAATGAGCATTTGAGGCTTGGAAAATGTAAGGACATTGACCGTACTTCTCTTTTTGTCTGCTAAGAAAGCAATGTTTTTTTGTTGCAGTCTTATCTACAGACTCAGGAGCAAAAGCTGGGATTTACTGGGGCTTACTGAAACAGAGACATTTCAGTGGCAGGGTTTTTAACCCACTTCAGTGAAAATTTCTCTGATATCCCATTTTATTTGCTGCCTTTTAAGACAATGGGATGAAACTGATATCATGTCTAGTGGAGATATTATTGAAGTCATTTCCCTTGACATAGTCTTTGTGGAGCACCTTTTCTCCTGAGATGGCTTGCCTGTATTTGAACGACGGCATCAGGCCTTGTTAGCCCAGCAACATCAGTCAATAATTTGGAAGCCAAACACTTGAATGCACACAGTTAATTTGGTGCGGAAACAAGCAATCATTTACACTTGGTGAGAAAGTATGCTTACTTTCTCTCCTTTCTGGTTACAAAATGATTGATTGTGTGTGATTATTGGTATAAAATCAGTTTTGTTAATGGCTGTGTAACTAATGTGCTTTTGTCAATGGTTGATGTGCTGCTATTGTGTTTACTTTACTATTGCTTGACTGAACACCCAGTTGGCAGTCTTTCATGCACATAAAATCTGTATTTATTGTTCAGTAGAAATGGGTTTACTTGTACAAAAAGCAGACATTAAAAATGCTTTAATAAAAATAAAAAATAATGGAAAGAAGAATAAAAAGGAAAAACATAGTAATGGTTCAAGCTATTTTCCTTCAATTTTAAAACAAAGTGGTTATGCAAGTGAGCTAGCATCAGACTGTCAGATGATAGAAAGTCACAGGGAATATTAAACAGGGACTTTAACATTACAAAGAAGCTTAAATAGGATTTTCCCACTTCCTACTCACTATATAGCGCACTTTCTGGTCATCACACAATTTTGTAGTGGGGACTAGTGGACGTAGATCAGTGTCCAGCAACACATTCTCAAAAGTAGTGAACTGGTGTTGAATGAAACAAGCAAGAGGCCCAGGTTTGACCAAGAGAGTGACTCTATCCATCATAATGCAGGAAAAAGTGATTGAGTCATAAACAGTGCTTGTGTAGTCCTGTTGGACTTCATTAAGCACTTTATTGAGCAATTCTTAAGTTACTGAGCTTCCTTTAATAAATATCCCAGAGCCTTTTGGTGCACAATGAAAATGTTTATAAAAGAAAGTAACCTACAAGCATGAGATCATTTCCAAGAGCACTCTTCTTTAGCTATGTAAAATGTTTTAAGTCACAACATTGAAAAAGATAAGCCATAACACAACCTGTATCTATCCAGTGGCAGGACTCTAGAGTAGAAGGGTTTTACTGATTGTAAAACTAACAAAAACAAAAACATAACACACACTTGCAAGCTAACTCTGTTTTTAATTAAGTCTTCCAATGCTACTGCTAGTAATGGCAATGCTTGGCCCATTTTCAATGAATTGTGCACAAATTGCCAAGTCCAACCAAGTACAATGGATGCTGTGCAATCAGCCGCTGATTTTACTGTGGGCAATCAAAGTTTGTCCTTGAAGGATCTACTAATTTTCTTGCCCTCATTTGAGAAGACCAATGAAGTTGCATTTAACTTGTTAAAGTTTGGCCAGTAAATACTGCTGTTGGGAGTTGTGTGGTTCTTTTTGTGTGGTTATTTTTTGTGAATTTATGCTTTTATTTAACTTTTATGAATTTGTTGTTCCTTGATTTTAGGAAACCGTACATTCTAACCACATGTCTTTTAATCTTAAAAAAATCCCTAATTATTACACATTCTTTTAAAAAAACACCCATGGAATTTGTTGTACTACATAGTATAATTATTTAAGGTAGTGGGTGTTAGTTTAAGGAGGATGATAATAATTTGTGTTGTGAATGATGATTAAAGAGAAGAGCTTTTATTATTCCTTGTCTTCTGCGTCCTCTGGGGACAGCTGGCACCAGTTAGCCTTTTGGTGCAGAGCAATCCTTTGAACATCAGAGGTCACCAGCTGTTTTCTACCAGCTTCCTTCAGGCCTGATTATACCCTTCCCGTCTGAACACTCTCCCATTTGCCAAAAATGTTTACTTCTTGATATATCCATAACTCCTGAGACTGTATCTCACAAGTTAACATCTATTCAAAATTGATATTTAGGCAAAATAAAGCAAATACTTAAAAAGTTGTGCTTGCTGATGCAATTTATTTATAAATCTGATCCGTTATGGGTCACTTGGGAGTAGGAGACTACCCCAGCTGCTTAGGGTGTGAGGTGGAGTACACCCTGGACAACAAGTTCATTGCACAATAGGTTTGTTCACACTTTCCATGTTTGGTGCAGTTAAAATTAACCTCTGGCACTTATTTATAATTTTTTTTCTTGAAGGATCTAAGGACAGGGGGTGTTATTAACACTAAAATCACTTGAGAGCTTTCTGAGCGCAGAAAGGGGGAAAACTGAGTAAAATAAAATAATCAGAGGGCAAAAGTGGAACAATGAGAAGATAAAATCCCTCACTAGTGTTTGGTGCAGGCTCATGTTGAGTTCACAGGAAAAACAAGAATTGATTTTTTTGAGGTTTATTTACAACATTAAGGTAAGACTGAACCCTTATCCTCACACTCTCCACCGGCATCTAGTGTGATTTGGTCCAGAGCTGAAAATGCCACCGTGAAAGCTAAGCAGACCAGGAGCTAACCAAATTAGTAATTTTCTGTTGATAAAGATGACAGCAAGTGTCATTGTGAATGCTTGGTTTGTGTATATCTCTAATATTTAAACATAGTGTCCAGATAGAACCCACTTTAGCATAGCAAGGACAAGAAAGCACAGAAAGGTTCTTTGAGACAGGAGTGTTAACCACTTTAACAGAATGAATGTATAAACATCTTACTTATATTATGATAAATTCAGGATTCTATTACCCGAAAATGTTGTATCTTAGGACAGATTAATAACTAGTACACAGGTTATCTTAATAACACCGGTTTCTTGTATCACAATTTCTATATTGGAGGTATAGTTTTGGCAACAGGTGGCCATACTATTGATGAGTAAATGTCCAAAAATAAACAGAATTTAGCTTTTACAGTGGCATCTTTTTACAACAACAAACATATTCTAATAGACCTGGTTGATAAGGACATTGTATTGAGTTTTACAAACTTGACATTTTTGATATATGCTTTAGTATATTGTGAGTTTTCAAAAAAAAAAGGAAGCTAAACTTATCTTTTTTTACCAATGGCAAACACTAGCAACTGTTCAGCGCTAAATACCACAACACATTTTGACAGAATGCAAGTAACACCAAAGGCCAGTAAAATCCCTGCATATGCTCGTTCCAGGGACACATAAACATTGTCCAGCAAATACAAGCATACCTAAATCCCCACAGACTTAGGAGAAAGGTCAGTCTTGTTTTTTGAGAGAAAATACAATGTTTTTTGAAACTGCAGTAAGCTACAAAGAGGATATGTGATGTTACTATAGCTACAGACAAAGATCACCAAACTTGACATTCAGAGTTTAGACTCAATGTGATTTTGGAGCTGGAGCTTTCCTCAGATTACACAATTGGCCCGGTGGGAGGCCGAGGTCTACATTGTGATTGTGCTATAGTCTGTCATGCTGCATTTGCGCAAAATAACCACATGATTATATTATGTAAATTTCATCTCGTCTGCTGGAAGTGGCAGTGATTAATTACCATCTAAAGGCAAGTCAGAGACATGCAGATATGATTTTATGGTAATGACAGACGGAGCTTGCACCTTCATGATTCACGGTGATTGAAAAAAAGATTATTTAGATCAAAACAAAACAGTTAGCCTAAGAAAAATATACTTTTTGTTTTTAAATAAAGATTGCAAAATATGCCAGAAACAGAGATGTTTGTTAAGCTGTGTGCCCTCTTTCTGCAGCGTTGCTAAATAGATGCTGAAATGAAAATGAAGACAACATCTTTCAGCATCTGTTATCCGTAATAGATGTTTATACAATGATTTATCAATATGGACAGAAAACTGCTGCAATTCTACAGTATGAGTGATCTAGTTCCACATCTGGTGGGAAAGATGTTGACCTATATAGCGTTGTATCCGTTCGTTAAGAGCATGCCTTTACTGTACCATTGCCTGAGAAATGACAAGACGACAGATGCACACATATCTTGTAAGCTTGGAGGCACATTTCATATGGCAAGGTGCCATAGAGGGAGATGGCTGCTTTCTGAACATGCACAAGTGTGCACAACATTTGCTTGCACTCATCTTTATCGGTGCATGCATTTAGAGTCAACAAAGTCACCATTTTATGTGCGTACAGACTTGGAGAGAAATACAATAAATATGTTGATAAAGTCAAAATAAAGCTACTATTATGGTTCAACGTTTAAATGCAAAGCAAGATCAGAAAAGACATAGAAGACTATGTTTACCTTAAAACATTAGATTGTGTAGACTGGAGAATAGAGAAATTCAGAACTATGATGTCAGCAAATACTAAACTCTAGTCCTGGAAACCCATATTAGCAAAAAGAGGAATATTAAGGCAGGACTGGATTTTGTAGCTAGTAAAGCTAGTAATACTGCATTAGTAGAGCTAATGCAAACAAAAATGCATTTGTGAGACACATTTTGGAGGGGTGGAGTTTCTGAGCTAGGCACACTGTGTGAAAGATCCATCGATCCATCTTCTACCGCTTATCCAGGGCCGAGTCGCGGGGGCAACAGTCTAAGCAGAGACGCCCAGACTTCCCTCTCCCCAGACACTTCCGCCAGCTCTTCCGGGGGCATACCGAGGCGTTCCCAGGCCAGCCGAGAGACATAGACCCTCCAGCGTGTCCTAGGTCTTTCCCGGGGTCTCCTCCCGGTGGGACATACCCGGAACACCCCCCTAGGGCGGCGTCCAGGAGGCATCCAAAACAAATGTCCGAGCCTCTTCAGCTGCCTCCTCTCGATGTGAAGGAGCAGCGGCTCTACTTTGAGCTCCTCCCGAGTGACCGAGCTCATTACCATATCTCTAAGGGAGCGCCCCGCCACCCTACGGAGAAAGCTCACTTCGGCCGCTTGTATCCGGGATCTTGTTCTTTCGGTCATGACCCAAAGCTAATGACCATAGGTGAGAGTAGGAATGTAGATCGACCGGAAAATCAAGAGCTTTGCCTTACAGCTCAGCTCCTTCTTCACCACGACAGACCGGTACATCAACTGCATCACTTCAGAAGCTGCACCGATCCATCTGTCAATTTTATGCTTGAGGAGATCCCTCGAAGTATTCATTCCACCGTCCAACAATATCCCCAGTTGAAGTAAGGAGATTCCCAACTTCACTGTAAACAGTGTTGGCAGGGCACTGCTCCCCGCTCCTGAGGCGCCGTACGATTTGCCAGAATTTCTTTGAGGCCGACCGCAGTCCTTTTCCATGGCTTCAACTCCTTCCAGACCCGAGTTTTTTCCTCCACAACCACCCGGGCTGCAGCCCGTTTGGCCTGCCGGTACCTATCAGCTGCTTCAGTTGTCCCACGAACCAACCAACCTCCCTCGGGATCTGGTCAAAGCTCTGCCGGAGGTGGAAGTTAAAGATCTTTCTGACAGGGGGCTCTGCCAAACGTTCCCAACAGAACCTCACATTACGTTTGGGCCTGCCGAGTCATTCCAGCTTTCTCCCCCGCCATCGGATCCAACTCATCACCAGGTGGTGATCAGTTGACAGCTCTGCCCCTCTCTTCACCCGGGTGTCCGAGACATGCGGCCGGAGGTCAGGTGAAACAACTAGATGATCATCAATCTCCGACCTAGGGTGTCCTTTCGCCACATGCACTGGTGGACACCCTTCCGGGGGGCCATTTGTCCCAATCACACCCCTCCAGGTGTCACTGTCGCTGCCCATGTGAAGACCCCCCGTAGAACAACAGAGTCACTTTCTAGCACCCCTCCCAGAGACTCCAAGAAGACCGGGTAATCTGCACTGCCATTCGGCCCATAAGAACAAACAACAGTGAGAGACCTATCCTGACCCAAAGGCGCAGGGAAGCGACCCTCTCGTTTACTGGGGTGAACTCCAACACATGGCGACTGAGCTGGGGGGCTATGAGCAAGCACACACCAGCCCGCTGCCTCTCACTGCAGGTAACTCCAGAGTAGTGGAGAGTCCAGCCTCTCACCTGTGGAGGTGAGCCCGACTATCTCTAGTCGGTATAGCTCAACCCACACAAGCTCAGGCTCCTTCCCCGCCAGCTTGGTGACATTCCATTTCCCTAGTGCCAGATTCCCTGTCCGGGGATTGGGTCGTCGAGGCCTATGCCCCTTACTGCCGCAGGTGGTGGGCCCACAAAAGGTCGGCCCCATGTCGTTCATTCGGGCCATCGCATACGAGCCCCAACCCCGGGCCTGTCTCCCGGGCCTGTCACCGGTATGGCTCCGGTTGCACCATACCGGGCGACGTCAAGGTCTTTGATATTTTACTTTCCATAGAAGGTTTTGAACCTAGGACCTGTTTGCCTTGGGAGACCCTACCAGGGGCATATAGCCCTCAACAACATAGCTCCTAGAATCCTTTGGGCACTCAAACCCCTCCACCACAATAAGGTCAAGGGGGGACCCCCGAGGGGGTCAAGGAGGAGTGTGAACGGTGGTCACTGGTAATATTCTTTACATGTCAAAACCATGAAAAACAATGGTGTTTTGTAGGGGAATTCTGTTTAATAGAGAATTAACCTGTATTATGTGAAATAGAAAATCACACCAGAATAACAATTGTTAAGAAAAGCTTGATCTATTTTTTTTTCTTCTAATCAAAGTTAAGTCATAGTTTTATTGGAGACAGCTCTAACTTCTACATTGTCAGTCACTGATCTCATTAAATTTACGTAAGTAATCTTTATTTATATTGCACCTGTCACAGATAGCTGTCACAAAGTGCTTTACATTGTGCAGCAATAAGAATAAAAAGCAATACACAAGTATTCCATTCATCTGTTCTTACATGAATCGGCATGGGTTTCATTAAAAAAAATGTTTAATTGATTTATACAGCTAAAGTTTATGGCTCCTATACTGACTTATTTAGGTTACTAAAGTTTATTATTTAGGCTGCTCTGTTGTCCATACTTTGGTGTTGAAAGTATAAACAGGAACTATTTTAATAGATGTTTTTGGATTCTTATTTAAAGTAATGCTTATTTTCAGAAGACTGAGTGATTAGTCCAATAACACAATACAATACAATACAAAGGCTTTGTACATTTAAGCATAATGGTCTTTCTGTTGGTATATTTTGCATCCCCCTCAGCAGTTAGAGAGATACACGCTTGCTTGCATCTCTGTTGTTTAGAGTTAATTATTAGTGTGTTACACAAGCTATATTAGTGTACACATTTAGTATTGTCTAAATGTCCACAGGCAGTCACAAGAGTAATGGCAGAGTGAGCTTGTGTTTATGATGTGCACACAGTCTGCTACAAACACGAAGCCTCATGCAGGGGTCAAAATGAACGTAGATTAAATTGAATGAAGGGTTTAAATTGCTTTGACGTCATTTATGTTTTACATTTGATTTTAAAGAAAATGTTTACAGAAAGCAGAGTATATTGACACTATTGGACTTTGAAGACTTAAAATGAAACAACATTTAGGGCTTAGAAAGATCAACAATGACCTTAAAATTTATGTACATAGATATTTATTAGAGAATCTGTACAGCAAAGCATATGTTTTTTATGTAATATGGTTACTGTAAAGTGGTTACTTCTAATATGAACATGAAACAGGAACTTTGTATGATAACTGGGTATTTTTTATTTGGAGGTATGACATATTATCATATACATAAATATACACATTTCATGTACACATTTTTTTTAGAATTTAATATATTCAATATGCATATTATATAAAAATATAAATATATTTATAAAATATATATATTCTTTATCTCACCATTTTTCTAATATTAATTAAGAATAGACAACAAATCCTAAACACAAAGAAAAAAAAACTATATATTTTATGTGTTCTACATTACTGGCGACCATAAATCTTCAAATGTATCTGACCTTTTTTGTAACCTTGCCATAACTATTTCTATTGTAATCACACCTTTAGCTCTATCCCACCTCTGATTTATGCATGGGAGTTGTGGTTTAAGCTAAGAGACAGTTATTATCTTTTTAGCTATTATAATTAAAATTTTAAATTCTTCAATAGAATTAACTTTAATTTCTATTTCATATTTTTTTACTAAAGATTCTTTCTGTTTTACTTTTTACATTCTCACAGTATTTTATAATTTTATAATTTTAAGACATTGTATGTGCATAGTCATCTGTCTTACCACACTCCACACACTCATTATTAAAAAGTTGTCCAATATCTATAAGCCCTTTCCCTTTCCATTTGTTGTATGCTCTGTCTGTTACTGAAAGTGAAAATTCTGGGTTCTTTGCTATTTTAGTAGCCCTGTAAATTGAACCAGACATTTTCAATTTCCTTCTTATTAATGCCCAAATTTTTAATGTTCTTTTAATCCATTAATTATTTAAATTGAATTACTTTAAGCTTTCTTTGTTAGAAATTCAAACATCTCTAATTGTACACTGGGGCATAGGTTTTGTTCCATTTCCCCTCCATTCTGTCTCCTCCTCATTGTTAATCCAAATATTTATGGCTCTTAACTTTGCTGCCCAATAGTTTATTTTAATATATGGTAAATTTAATCACCCTTTTCTTTAGGACATTGTAACAACTTGTATCTTACTCATGGCCATTTATTTCTTCATTTAAATTTTGATATAAATATGTCTATTTTTTTCTATGTTTCCTTTGGGAGTAGAATGGATAGCGATTGGAACAAAAACAATAATCTTAGCAGGACGTTCCTCCTTATTACTTCAATCCTTCCCATCACTGTTAGAAGAAGAATCGCCCATCTCATTTAATATTGACTCACTTCCCATATTACCTATAATAATTATATGTAAAAAGATGTGATGATTCTTGAGTAATAGTAATGCCCAGGTATCTAAATCCCTTATCTGTTCATTTAAATTTGACCTTTTCCATCATTCCTTTTGGACATTCCCAAGAAATAATCATTGCAATTGATTAAGAGTTATTATTTAAGTAACCAGAGATTTCCCCATATTCCTTGAAAACACTGTTTAACCCTTTAAACCCGAGCTTGTTTTGTGTTTTGGGTTTGTCTGCTCGAAAAGGACATGTCCACAGTAAATTGAATATATCTCTGTAACTACAAGGTGTATTTCAATTATTCTGGTGTGAAAATGAAGGGGGCACTTGTGAATGTGCAATGGTACAGTTTCAGAAAAAATCAAGATGGAAAACAGCAAAATAACCCCCAAAACATCTCCGCCTAAAAAAACAAAACAAATCAATATTTGGATTAATATCCCTTTAGAGGAAGTCTGTTGAAGCTTAAACACTATTTGAAATTACAGCCATACATGTCAACATGACCTGTATGCACATTGTTAGGCGGAGTCTCCATTATAAACAATAGGGCAGAAAATGCATATTTTGGTACCACCTGTTATTATATTGCTTGCTGTTTGGTCAGTGTTTGGAGAAAAATGTAAATTGCTTATTTGTGCTTGTAGCTGAGACTCAGAGATGTGCTGCTTTGCCAAAATTTTCTGAGTTTCTGAATTCCTAAAGTCCCCCAATTGGGGGGCTCTTGGGCTAAAGGAAAAGTCAGAACAGCATCCATTTGTCCTGATTCTAGATTTGGTGGATTTATAAACCAGTTTGAACCCAATTATAAATGTTGGATGAAATCTAAACACTGATATTACGTGAAATTTCAATTTCACACAATTAAATGTTTTTTAATGGATCCAAATGGATCTTCTAAAAATGTTAGAGCCATGGCCTTCAGGTATAAAACCTTAACTTTATGTGTTTATATATTCCTTTTGCCATTATGCTTATTAAAATGTTTAAGCCATTGGACAGTAAACTAATAGGACAATAACTTTTACACCTTCTTAGGTCTTTACTATTCTTATGCAAGACAGAAATTACCGCCTCTGACCATGATGTTGGTATATCGACTGATTTAAAGACATAATTAAATACTCTTTTTTAATAATGGTGCAATTTCCTGTGCAAAGAATTTATAATATTCTCCCGGAAACCCATCTGTTCCTGGACTTTTATAATTTTTCAAACCTTTGATTGTATCTAATATTTTCTAATATAGAGGATTTTATCTAATATTTTCTTAAGAGGAATCATTTCTCTTGCTCTAAAGTCAATGTTAATAGGTTAAATTTGCTCATAAATAATTAAATAATATTTATTCTTATTTTTAAGGATTGTGGTTCTTGATCATCATATATAGTTGCGCTCATAAGTTTGAATTCCCTGGTGAAATTTGTGAATTTTTTGGGGGGAAATCTTTCTGAAAATATAAATGCAAACACAAACAACTTTTCTTCACTCATAGTCAGTGGTTGGGTGAAGCCATTTATTGTCAAATAATTGACAACAGAAACTACCCAAATGACCCTGAGAAAAAGTTTACATACCCTGGTCACTTTGGCTTGATAACATGCACACAAGTGACACAGAGAGGCTTAAATGACTACTAAAGGTAACCATCCTCACCTGTGACTTGTTTGTTTGTAATCAGTGTGTGTGAATAAAAGGTCAGTGAGTTTCTGGGCTTTTGACAGACCCTTGCATCTCTCATCCAGTGCTGCTCTGATGTTTCTGTATACTGAGTCATGGGGATCAAAGGATCTGCAGGAAAAGGTAATTGAACTGTATTAAACAGGAAATGGATATAAAAAATATATCCAAGGAATTTAGAATGCCAATCAGCAGTGTTCAAAATGAGGGATTCTGTTGAAATCAAACCAAGGTCAGGTAGACCAACAAATATTTCAGCCACAACTGCCAGAAGAATTATTTGGGATGCAAAAAAAACACAAACAACATCAACTGAAATACAGGACTCTCTTATTCTACTTTTATTGCTGGATCTCAGTGCTGCATTTGATACGATTGATCATGCAGTACTAATCAACAGACTTAAAGATGTTTTTGGCATCTCTGGCTCTGCTCTTTCTTGGTTAGAATCCTGTCTGTGTGATAGGTCTCATTTTGTCACTTTTAATAAATCCTTCTCCTCCACGGCACCAGTGAAGTTCGGTGTGCCACAAGGGTCTGTGCTCGGTCCCATAATTTTTTCACTATATGTTACACCATTGGGACAAATCATCAGAAGTTATGGAGTGAATTTCCACTGTTATGCCGATGATACACAGCTGTATCTACCAATAAAAGCAAATAATACTACTGACATCATGCGTCTAGAGGCCTGCCTCGTTTCATTTAAAACATGGATGTCTCAAAACTTCCTCCATTTGAACGCGGATAAAACAGAGCTCTTGTTAATTGGTCCTGCCAGTCATCGGCACAAGTTCAACAATCTTACTGTCTCAATCAACAACTGTGTGTTGGAGCACGGCAACACTGAGAGAAACCTCGGTGTCATTTTTGATCCCACACTATCTCTGCAGCAGCACATTAGTGAGGTCACTAAATTGGGCTTTTTTTAACTTGAGGAATATCTCAAAAATTCGCTCCTGACTCTACTGCAATGCGTTATTCTCTGGACTGCCGAAGAAAAGTACTCACAGACTACAAATGGTCCAAAATACAGCCGCCAGACTTTTAACAAAGACCAGGAAGTTTGATCACATTACTCCGGTCCTGGCTTCATTACACTGGCTTCCTATTCATGATAGAGCTGATTTCAAAGTTCTCTTGTTAACCTATAAAATCCTTTGTGGACGCGCGGCCTCTTACCTATCTGACCTTATCACCTGGTATAGTCCAGCTTGTACCCTTCGCTCTCAGGACGCTGGCCTCCTTCAACTTCCTCGAATAAAGAAGAAGTCTGCTGGCTACAGAGCCTTTTCTTATAGAGCCCCATTTTTGTGGAATGGGCTCCCGGTGGAAGTGCGGTGATCTGACTCTGTTGAGATTTTCAAAAGCAAACTCAAAACATACTTATTTCACCAAACGTATGGAGACTGATTGATCATAGGGTTAGGTTTACACTGGTTGTAGCTGTAGGTACACACTCAACCGCTCATATTATTATTACATCTGCCTATTATCAGTAGTATTTAGCACTTTTGTTTTTCTCCTTTCTACCTCCTCCTAGGGTGGACGCAGACCTCAGATCTGCTGGGTGATGGAGGTGGATTGCTGCTGTTTTGGGGATGTGTGAGCTACAAAGACAAAGGAAACATGGTCAATATTGACAAGATAAATGCAGCATGTTATCAGAAAATACTGGAGGAAAATTGGCACTCATCAGCCCTTGAAGCTGAGCATGGGATGTACATGACCACATGACAACAATCCAAAGCAAAAGGCCAAGTCGAATTGATCATTGAAAGAGACATTTTTATCTATTTCTATTAAAATAATTGGTGCATGATCACTTATTGTCATTGGTTCTATTTCACTTTAAATTATTCTGTGAGATTATTGTTGGGAAACATAGAAGTCTATCCTTGAATAGTTGTTATGTGAGTTGGAGTAAAAAGTAAATCCGTTTTCTTTGGGGTATCTCATCCTTCATGAGGATAATTAAATTGTTAAGCATTCTAGACCTCTTTGTTGTTTTTGTTTTTGTTGGTCTTTGTTCTGAGGGTAGTCTGTCTAATTTCCCATTTTGTACAGTATTGAAATCCCCTCCAACTACTATAATCCATTTCCCTTTTTTATAATTACATTTGCTAATGTTTTTAAAAAATGACTCATTCTCTTATTTTCGGTGCCTATACATTCATTAAGGAAATGGTTAGTTCCCCAATTTGTCCAACTACCAACACGTCTTCCTTTATTATCTTGGATTATTTTCTCCATGGAGAATAATATGTCCATTTTTATTAATATTGCCACTCCCCTTTTTTTCCCATTTGAGGAGTAGAATACTTAATTTACCAGTCCTTCTGTAATTTTTTTTTATGTTCTTCCAAAGAGTGTCTTGAGCAAATGAGCAATGCAAATGAACAGTTTAGTTGTTTTAACTAGTTTAGAACTATTTTCCTCTAAATAGGGTTATTTACAAACCCGATTCCCAAAAGGTTGGGACACTGTACAAATTGTGAATAAAAACAAAATGCAATAATGTGGAAGTTTAAAATTTCAATATTTTATTCAGAAAACAACATTTATTTTGGATTTTATGAGAGCTACACATTCCAAAAAAGTTAGGTAGCAATAAGAGACCGGAAAAGTTAAATGTACATATAAGGAACAGATGGATGACCAGTTTGCAACTTATTAGGTCAATTGGCAACATACTTGTGTATAAAAAAAGCCTCTCAGAGTGGGAGGTTCTCCCAGAAGTCAAGATGGGCATTCCCCCAACGCTGTGGCAAAACACAGTGGAGCAATATCAGAAAGGATTTTCTCAGAGAAAAATTGCAAAGAGTTTGAAGTTATAATCATCTACAGTGCATAATATCATCCATAGATTCAGAGAATCTGGAACAATCTCTGTCCGTAAGGGTCAAGGCCAGAAAACAATACTGGATACGCAGTGATCTTCAGGCCCTTAGACAACACTGCGTCACAAACAGGAATACCACTGTAATGGAAACCACATCATGGGCTCAGGAATACTTCCAGAAAACATTGTTGGTGAACACAATCCACCGTGCCCTTCGCTCTATGGTTTAAAAAAAGAAGCCATATCTAAACATGACCCAGAAGCGCAAGCGTTTTCTCTGGAGCCAAGACTCATTTAAAATGGACTGTGGCAAAGTGAAATACTGGTCTGTGGTCAGATTAATCAAAATTTAAAGTTCTTTTTGGAAAATTGGGACGCCATGTCATCTGGACTAAAGAAGACAAGGACAACCAAAGTTGTTATGAGCGCTCAGTTCAGAAGCCTGCATCTCTGATGGGATGGTGGCATGAGTGCGTGTGGCATGGGCAGCTTACACATCTGGAAAGGCACCATGAATGCTGAAAGGTATGTCCAAGTTCTTAAAAAAACATATGCTTCCATCCAGACGTCGTCTCTTTCAGGGAAGACCTTGCATTTTCCAACTTGACAATGCCAGACCACACACTGCATCAATTATAACATCATGGCTGCAAAGAAAAAGGATCAGGTTCTGAAATGGCCAGATCTTTCACCCATAGAAAACATTAAGCACATCATAAAGAGTAAGTTGTGACAAAGAAAACCTAAGACAGTTGATCAACTAGAAGCCTGTATTAAACAAGAATAGGACAACATTCCTATTCCTAAACTTGAGCAACTTGTCTCCTCAGTCCCAGACATTTGCAAACTGTTAAAAAAAGAAGAGGGAATGTCACACAGTGGTAAACATGGCCTTGTTCCAACTTTTTTAAGATGTGTTGGTGCCAAAATGGTGAAATTTAAAATCAACATTTTTTTTCTTAAAACTATACATTTTCTCAGTTTAAACATTTGCTATGTCATCTATGTTGTATTCTGTATAAAATATTGAAATTTGAAACTTCCTTTGTACGGGTTTTTACACCAAGGATATTATACAAGGTAATAAAATAAATAGAAATAAAAATCCTAACTGTGTTGCTTAAGTTGCATCTAAGCTAATGCTAAGCGCTTCAGTTTGGTGCAATCTATTAGTTTTCTGTGGAAATTATTTTGGTTTTGAATTCTTTTTATAAAAGAGAAGCAGGAGCGGTCCCTAGGCTGCTTTTGAGGGTGAGTGGAATCTGAGACAAGGACAGCACAAGAAAATCATGAAGCGCTGTCCGTCAGCCCGCTATGGTGAAGGCTGATATAAGGTGCACACGGGATTTGTCCAGAATGGTCCGACGGGGTCCAAATTTTGCACATTGGTTCCTGTGGCCTCCCTGAGCGACATATCAAAAAGGGCTGGTTCTAGAGCTAAGGGAAAAAAATATCATCCTCCAAAAGAAATTTTTCTCTCAAGGATGGGGCTGTGGCTTAGGAGTGGTCAGCAGTGGTCACCAACACATTTTCCCAAAATAGTGGACAAGTATTGGGTTTGTGGGTTAGGCACTCTTTAAATCTAGGGCACCCCTTGAGGCGTCCGAACACCCCCTATGCCACGGGGGAATCAAGTATGGATGCCCGGGAGTTAGGTCATCCCAAAGTGTACAAAGGGGTAATGGCTCAGTCAACACCATGGAGCCAAATTCACTCTGATCCAAATTCTAAGTCATTATGCGCTTTTTGGCAATTCATTTGAATGGGCTTTTGTACACAAACCCACTACTTGAACTTCCTATAAAACATTTAAAAAGTTAGTACATACATAAATTAGTCATAATTTATGAGAATGTTTGACTGTAGCCTCAGACACTGTAAAGTTATGCATAATGTAATATTTTAAAGCGTAAATTGTTAATGTAAACAGGCAATAGTAGCCTGGCCAGCTATTACCTTTTACATTCTTAGGGAGGTGAAGTGGGTCCGAGACCACAATTCCTGTTGACTCTAGTATGAGCAACTTTATACATTTTTCAGAAATTGCTGTAAACTGATACTAGTTTGGAAGAGAACTTTAATAGTTTGATGTGGTATGAAGCCAAAGAAGATTTCTAGTCTTTTGTTTCACACCATGTACAAGTCTAAACCATTATGTTAATGAGATGTTTTACATGACTAAAATATGCTCTACAGTGTCAGTAATAATGATATCAAAGTGATGTGTGTAATCCCAGCGTAGAAAGTTTAAGCAACAAAAACAAAGTCAGCCAAATGCAAGGAAAAACTTGGTGCAGCTGGCTCATTAACAGTCACAGCTCATTAGGATCAGCTTAATCAAAATTCAGAAACCATACCGGGCACATAACTAATTACAAATACTGCACACAGCACAATGAGAGCAAAAACAAGGTGTCTGTTAAGAAGAAAGGATCAGAACAACAACAGCCTTCTCTGTAACAGACTTCCACTTACAGCGTCTGCTCTGTCAACGGGTCATTTATTTGTCAGTGAAGGTAGCCTGAAGCTTGGCTTTAATTGTAGCTCTGTCTGGCTTCTCATCATTATTAACACCGGGGCTGTTTTGGAATAAATCAGATCTCTGTGCAAGGGGTTTGAAAAAAAGGCATCTGAAAAACAGTGATTTTTAACTCCTTAGCGTAATGACTACCTGGATGATTGAGGACCTCCATAAACATATAGTTGTTTGATGCTGACTGTGGAACTGTTTTAAATGTAGGTTGTTTGGGTTGGATACTTTTTAGATTAAAATACGATGCTCAATGTTGCTTAGAACTGAGCAGAGTCAGAGGCAAGTGTGATTATCATTGGATATTAAATTGACCTCTTCTAAGAAAATAAGAGCTGACTGGTAGAAGGTCATTCATCTAATCAAAGTAACAGCATGTTGTTTTTATTGTTGCTTCTTTTTAAACCTACACCACATCACTGCCAATACTGCCACATGGATGGATTTCAGGGAGTTCACAAATTATCAAGCAGCTGCACAAGGTAACAGAGTCTTTTCATTAATGTGAAGTACATTTTTATTAATGTGCTACTCCAGCTTGTTATCCAGATGCACTCCAAGGTATGTATCATAACATATATCAAGGTATAAATCACACACCAACACACAATACCAACATAACATCGCCTGCTATAGATACTTTCAGAAGAGGACACATTGTTGTAGTGTTTCCTTTGGGATTCTTGTCTCCTGTTATTACACATATATCTTTTTAAATAGATTTTATACAATGGATGCTTACACACATTTCACACTGCCTGCCTCGATGAAACAAATAAGTCCTATTGTGTAAGACATCTTTTAGAAAACTGGTACTTTGCTCTGTGTATATCTGACGTTTGCCCCAAGACACTTCACCCACCTTGCCACTAGTGTCTGTGGCCCTGGTGACCTCCAGCCACAGTCTGTCTGTGCCAGTCCCCACCCCGGGTAAATACAAAGGGTTGGGGCAGGAACAGCTTCCAGGGTTAAAATACTGCCAAATCATCTGTGAGGTTTAGTTAGCTGAGGCAAAAAGCCAACTTTGGCCATTTGCCATTTAAAATTCATTGAGAAAACACTGATTTCTGTTTTTACAGGTTTTCTGTTATTGGAAAAAAAAGGTTCACACTAAAAGGCTGAGGGGCTATTTTTCAATATTGTTTTAATCATCCTAGTTAGTTTCGTCACATTTAATTTAATTTTGTAAAAATTTTTTTCATATTCTTGCCGGACTTTCATTTTCCAGTTAACAGCCCAGACCGACTGAAAGAACTTCAATAATACCAGCTTACTGTGCCTCATTACACAGTCTGGATCTTTGAAAGTAAATGAGCAGTGGGTTTATTGTGCAAGGTCTATTTTGAGAAACCAGTTCCCTTCTGACAACGGGGACAGTGTTTTTTACCTAAAGCCTAATAAGTCATAAAACAGATGAATGTGAAAAGGTCCAGCTCTGCCAACTCCGATCATTATTTATTACACAGAACCGTTGTCTGCTTCACTCCATGAAACATAAAGCACTGTTTAAAGACCAACAGCTATCACAACAACTTGAGCTATGTGCATCAAATAAAACTGGGAATGTGTAGTGTTAGTGGTTAATATGTTTTCAGACGGTGGAAACACAATGACTACAATGACCTTGGTATTTATATGTCTGTACAATATGAACCAAAAAGCAGCACTAAAGAATTTTATGAGTAAAGGGTATGCAGACCATCAGCAAACATTAGCTATACATAAAAGTGTGGCATGTTTGTTGCATTTTTGTTTTTTGTAGGATGTGTATTTTTCCCTCTTTTTAACTGTCATCTGGCGCTCTTACATTCCTCCATCAGGGATTTTGTGTATATGTATATATAACAGCTACAGTAGCCCTGCAGGGACACTGTTGATTTATCTCTTAAAGTGGAATATACCAGTGGAAATTCAAAAGAAAATTAAAAAAAAGCTCAAAAATGTGTTTAAAAAGATACGTGTGTGTGCTTCTTCTTCGGCCGTGCTCATGATGTCCTCATTGGTACAGCTGTAGTGACAGGAAGTAACCCTTTCACTTGGTTTATAAGGCTTTAAATATCTGTTTTCTAAAATGCATAAATTTAAAGTGTTATCTTGATGAGAATATACACACATGACAGCATGTTTTTTGAAAATTTTAAGTTTTACTATTCAACATTTTACCAAATGCACCTTTAGCCTGAAATATATTGTAACATAGATGTTACGAAGATTGTCCGTCAGTAATCGCAGGCAGCGCAACGGCCTACACATATACACACACTCACGCATTTGTTCATTGTTCCATCCAAACACGCAACCATACAGAATATACAGAGACTCTATTACATTTTATCTCTTCTTTTCCCGTTTGATGGACAGCGTGGTCAAACCATAACATCCGGGTGCGTTAAATGTATTGTGTGCATCACATGACTAGAGACATGAATTACCTTTTATATATATTTCCCTTGTGTCTTATTGTGTTTGTGTTATTGACAATGTGTATAAAGTAGATGCACTGTGAATAAATTGTTTTCAGGGGACAATCAAGGTTTTTCTTTTGTTTAGTATTTATAAAATACTGAGACCCTGTGGGAGGGGCAAAGGGGGATATAAGAGAGCCCATTTCAGACTTGGAGAGAACCAGTGATACTGAAGGTAATGTGTGCATCATGGCTAGCCGTGATGCACTTTGGAAGTGGCAGTATAAAAACCTCTGAACACTCAACTTCTGACTATGGTATGGCTATGTATGTAAAGAACTCCGTGACATAAATTATATAAATGAAAATATATTAAATTTAAATAAATAGATATTTTAAATCATTTTTTTTACAATCTGTATGTAAAATAACATAAAATTGCTAATTCTCTTTATTTAGATTTATTTGTATTTATGTATGCATGTATGTACTGTATATGGATGGATGGATTGTAAGGTACCTTGTTACAACAGGCACCTTGCTAACTACAGTATATTGGACACCAATTATGGATGAACTGCATTGAACATACTGTATCTTTGCCTTTCAGAATTCAATTCAGCAGCTCTGGAGAAGCACTGTACAAACTGGAAGAAGTGGAAAAGGGGGAGAACAGACTAATGGTAGCCCCAGAAACAAGAAATATGGAAGCTCATCAAAGGGTTGCTGTGACAGTTTTATAGCATGACTCTAGCCCTTGGAGCCACACATAAATATGATACTGATTCTTTATCATTCTCTCTGTCCCTTCTACCTTCATCTTCCACATCTCTTCTTATATGACAATTCCCTTCATGCCTTTCCTCTCCTTCCTTTTCTCCCCTTTGTTTGATTCTTGATTTTTCCTCCTTTATTTCTGTTTCTTTTCTCCGCTGCAAGTTAAATAAATAAAAGATGAGGCTATGAAAAGAAATGTGTCCATCAAGGATTCTTACCAATTCAGTCTCCCACCGTTTCCTCTTTTCAGCTTGGTCGAGTTATGTGCCTTTCACCGACTACATCTTGATTACCTTCATCATTTGTCCTGATTCCACTCAAAGTAAACAAATCACTAAAATTATGTTGATGGCTTAAGAGGCTCTCTCTGATCTGCAACCATTGCAGAGCCATGATAAAGGTCTACAGTTTCTACATCCAGTAGGTCTCTAATACATTTCTGCAGCCATGCTTATCTGTTTCTTGATGACTTCCTTAAATTCCAGGTGATTATTTGCATATGTACATACACATTTAAATAAATAAAGATGTAAAGGGTAATGTACTGAAGTTGTTACGTGAAGTGCATGAAGTTGAAATAGTTTCGATAACGTAGCAAACCCATACCCATATTTTGGTTTCAGAGACATATTTAGAGTATCTGTTTCACAAACTGTATTTCTTCCTTGATAGCTAATGGATATGCAGTATGCACCTATTTTACATTTATCTTGAGCAGAATAAAAAAAATATCTTTAAATTTGCTTTATATTTTATGAAAACAAAACAAAGAAATGTAAGTTGATGAACAATATAATTTAATTAAACATTAAATAAATGTTAAATAAACATAATAAGACCGCTCATAAAGGAGTTGGGGTTAAAGAGGGATTGATTGATTAGCTTTTTATGACAACACCCTTTATTGGGGTTAAACTAAAGAGACACTACCTGAGCCAAGCTAAGGCAAATCTAAGTTTTCTCAGTCATGCTAGTGCTCATCTTGAAATAAATGCTCTGGCCTGTTCTACTTGGTTTTACGTATGATGTGCAATTTGTCTAACTTCGTCAAGCCCCTTTATTTTAATTACTGTTTACTGCTGTGTTTCAAATACACTGTGTCAATCCAGCGTGTTTCTATTCCTGGCAGACCTTACCAAATGGTCCAATTGGCTTCATTGTTTGAAATTCTACGCATGCCGCAAAACTGATTGCCTGTGTTTTGGAGTGCATAAATGCTCCATTAAATTTTTTACTTTTACACTTTAGCCCACTGATTCCATGATGCAAGCATAATGCAAGTGTTATTACCAGTGTGTACACATGAATAGATCCCGAACTCCCTGAAGGGTGCATTGCACACATGACCCTCAAAGTCATTCAAATGATTACTGCATCAACAATAAAAAATAACCTTAACCCAGGTTGCTATGGTTACAGAACTGCACCAGAAACCTTTTAATTTTTATGAAGGTTTTTCTTTTTTTTTCTCTCCCATATTAACTTCAACATGTGTCCAATTTGTGAACATAATTTCGAAAGTTCACATAGGACAAAAATACTGTAATGGACTCATGAAAGGAGTGTACAATGCATGCACAATGTAAAAAAAAACGCTGGCTACTTTTTAATGGAACAGGTGTAACATACTAGCACTATGTATACCAAGCAACAGAAACTGGAAGCAGCTCACTCTTTGGCACTGTTTCCACTAAAAATTTTAAATCTTACGCAGACTGGCCAGTTTGATTCCCAGTTTGGTACTTTTTTTTTTCTGTCTATTCATATCAAAATGAGGAAATAAAAAACACAATACAGCCTCAAGAAAGGTGTAGTTGCTTACTATTACTATTTTTTTTGTCTCACTTACATTCTTTGTGTATCTATTTCTTACCATAAAACCAAAGAATATGGAAGGAAAATAAAAATGTTTCATTGTGTTTGTTTCATTTTGGTCAGAGGATTTTCCAGCATGACTCATTTAGAAATGCCTGGTTCATATTCTGGTGAAAATGAAAAAGAGAGAGATGTTAGAATTCTTAATGGCTTGTGATTCAACCCAATGAAATTTCAACTGGTTATAACTTTGATCCAATAAGCTCCCAGACTTTCTCACTTCTTGCTATCACTAAAACTCTGTTCTCAAATCACTCTGTTTTCAAAGTTGACTCTGAATTTACAGTGAAGTACAATTTTATAAGCTTTCTTATTTTTCCCAAGTTATGTTCATCAATAAAGCATTATTATAATTTACATGGCCTGTGTAAGTCAGGGTCTCTTGTTCCACTCATAACTGCTGTCCTCACTTAATGCATTCTCTTGTGTTATTATCAGTCTGCCTTATAGTCTGTCCACCTCAGGCTCTGTACTTATCTTTCATCTTGCACTTTTATTCCCCTGCTTTTACAGGGTTAAGTCTTCTTGCCGTTCTCTGTTTTGCAGCCTCTGTGGTTTGCATTAAAGGAAATAAGCAATAAACATCTGATTTCTCATGCAAGGGCTTTCATAAAATATTTTCCTTTTTGAGGGCCTGGGTTTTCTATCTCCCTCATAAACCAAATAAACTCTGTTTATAACAGCACAGCCTCAACCTCAATTGTACTTTTAGAAGTATAAGTCAATAGGTAGTCACACAAATGCATGTGACATTAACAGTCTTTTGACATTTCTTGTCGACCAGTACATTCAAATAGAATCACCAGAAGTGTAGCTAACAACGTTCTTGCCATAACTTAAAACTAAGTTCCCCCGAAGATCAAACAGCCAGTCCAACAGCAGCATATAGAATAATAAAGTAAGCAAAGAAGCTTAAGTTAACTAGGACTCCATTGCAACAGACAGGTACTTTCACATGAATACCTGATTGGTAATTGGATGAAGTAACTGCCAAAGTAGATTAACAACTCCATGTTGTTTATGAATCACTTCATCTTCATAACTGAAATACGGCCACAACTACCATAACTTCCAGAACATTGGCCTGAACAAGCTGTGGCCTGATGGAAAGTACATCACTTTATTAGGGACAAGATGGATTCCAAAGTGTCTGTGAGCAGGGACATGCTGTCATCTCTAAACAGGCCCAGTTAAAATAGGTCAAACGATGGGTTCACTTTAAAAACTAAATTTATTCTTTCATTAAATTGGCATGTGTCCTAAGCACCTATAGAGATGAAGTGGTAACAATAGAAACAAACGTGCTTGTCACCCAGCAGTGCTTTGTTTGTCAGAAAGTACAGTGTACAGAGCCAAGAATGTCAGTTTGAAACAGTTATACACAGAAAAGTTTTTCATAAATTTTTTTTTTTCATTATTTCAACCAAAATGACTTTCAAGCAACCCAATTTCACATTCTTATGCATTTTCATTTTATTATAATATGAAGAAAATTCATTATGGATGGATAGATATAGAATTTCCAACCTCAGCTGTACCTACAAAAGATTTCTCTTGTATCATCTCCTTTAAGTTTTGAAGAACAGAAAAAAAACGTTACCTGCCTTCTGTCAGACAAGGACACACAGAGAAGCAGAACCTCTTGTCTTTTCCCATTCTCCCTCCATAATTGTGTCTGTGCATTTTACCTACCACACAGCGTCATTCAAGGTTCATAATAGCCAGAAGTAATACAGTAAGAGTGAGAATGAGGACAACACGGGAGAGACAGAAAGATTGAGTGGGGGTATTAAAAGGCCAAAATGGGGATAATGGATTTTTTGACTGAGATGTAAGATGTAAGTAGAGTTATAATTATAGGACAGTGAATTGTCAGTGTGAGAGAATGAAGAATAATTTGGAGAGGAGAGACCAAAGAAAACAGAATGATGGTAAAATAACATTTGTAGCAAGAGTGGGATGTAGTTGTTTTATTTTTGTTTTCAAAAATAAATATATTTTTAACACAAATTAATTATTTATAATGGGTTTTTTATATGAGTCACAAAATAAGTGGAGCAAAATTGTACAGCAACTCTAAGGGCCATTCAGAAGTCTGCAGTGTTACTTTCTAAAACTTTCTAATACTTTGTTTGAGAAGGTGTCCAAATGCTCTTGCTACATTGTTATCTAAGCAGCAGCGACACTTTGCTCAGATGTCAGTCCCATATTCACCATTAACTAAGCTCAGTGGGTTCAATACCTCATTCATCATTGTGACTGACTTTTTTGTGACTTAGTGATTTCCTTGGTTCAGATGTGCGCCCAACTACCACCTGCTCCACAAAGTGCTGAAATGTCCACTCTCCCTACCAACAAGATTTTATTAAGAACAGAAAGAGCCATACAGATGTTTCCATTCAACTAATTTTCCCATTTTTTTTTAACATTGGCAATCTTGCTGTGTGGACGCATGGCTTAATAATAGCAAAGGAGCATTTGAGAACATAGAGAGGAAGATGGAAGATATTTATGTGGAAAAAGAGCAGATAAGTGAATGTATAAGGGCTGAGTTCAAACAGATTTTCAGGTTGATTTGTAGAGGACAAGAGCCAGATCTAGATGTGGCGCGCATTAGTGAATCATGGTTGGATGTTGGGCTAACGTGGTGTAGAATACCAGACACAGCATGGTGTAGTGATAGCTGTGTCAAAGTCCATTGATTCTAAAATCAGAGAAAAGCTCCTCTCTTATTTCAGATGAGGAGGTCCAATATGTGTGTAAAATGACAGAACAATGCATTAAAGAGAGAGGTGACCAACAAGAGGCACTGACTGAATAAAAAAAGCTATCGTACAGACCTACCAGGTTCAAGAAGCACAGATAAACGCTCTTTTAGAATGATGAAAAGGTGATAGACAAACCTCTAACATTAACTGAAATATCCAGGATTACCAGAGATGCGCAGATACCACAGAAAGATTTTAGAAATGTTGGAAGGAGAAAGCGAAATTAGAAGTTGTAGACAAGGAAGACCCTTTCTTTGTGTTGGTTTTTGAATGGATTGTATCCACAATCATTGTATACATTAAAATAATACCACTCCAGGAGTGTATTCCTTGAACCCCACAGCTTTAATGAAGAAGGTTAGAGAGCTTGAGGCAGTAGGGTTATTTACGAGCCAGAAAACTAAATTACAAGCAGTCCAACAGATGCACCAATGCAATATCCGGTTAGGCAGAGGCTTTCCCACAGAAAGGATGGGCCAGGGGGAGAGAAGAGAGGTGGTGGACTCTTTCCCGGGGTACAAATAGGCAGGAGGAAACAAGGCAGAATAATGTGGAGGCCAGGTCCTGGTGATGAGTGTCATTACTGTCAGAAGGTGGGGCATTGGACTGGAGACTGTGAGATAAGGAGGCAGCCAATGCAAGCGTCTCTGAATACAGAGATACAGACGGCTGATGTTGTACAGCATCCCTGCCTCCCAGCAGCAAAGGTAAATTGGTCTAACCACTAGGATTACCGACAGGGGGACGATGACAGTGTTTAGAGTTTCATCATTAATGCTCCTACTCACAGAAATCATTGGAAATTCCTCAATTGAGTTTGTAACAACTATCAGTGTCAATGACGTTCCAGCCTGCTGTTTTCAATGGAGCCCTAGCTAAGATAGGATTACAGCCTCCATCAGTGTCATCAATATCATGCCAACTATGGGCCTTACATGCTAATCATTACTGTCCTCCTCTCAAGCTGCCGAGTTGATAGCTTTAGCTAGAGCTACATTCGCTTAGAACTTTGGACTATCTACACCGAAATATGCATTTTCAGTGGCCCATGATTTTGGTAAAATATGGAAAAACAGTGGGTCCATTACAGCAGCAGAAAAAAACAATCCAACACTGGTTTAAAATCTTCTATCAGCCATGATGTTACATTTTGAACTTTCCATTGTGAAATGTGCCGGACATGCGAAGGCAGGGAAGCCTGAGGATGGAGCAAAAAATTTAGAAGACAAAAAAGCTGCTCTACATGACTCTTATCCTCCATGGTTGAACATTGCTTTGCCAACAACTCAAACAGCTGATCCTCCTTTTTCCATTGATGATTTAATTGATGAAATTCATTGATGGCAGTGGCTCAGTGGTAGAGCGGCTGTCCTTCAACCGGAAGGTAGTAGGTTCAATTCCCGCTCTCCCCACAGTTCAAACTGTCGTTGTGTCCTTGGGCAAGACACCTAACCCACCTTGCCTCCAGTGTCCGTAGCACTGGTGTATGAATGTGTGTGACTGTGGTGGTGGTAGGAGAAGGTTGAGTGCTGTTTGTGTGGCAGCCCCCCTCTCTGTCTGCCCCAGGAGTGGATGTATGTGAATGGGGCGAGTGGAAGCACGATGTAAAGCGCTTTGGGTGCCCGAGAAGGGTGCAGGAAAGCGCTATATAAATGCATGCCATTTACCATTTACCATTGATGAAATAATTTAATGCAGACTGATTTCACCCACATGCCTAAAATACAGGGTTTTATTGGCTATTGGCTGACAAATTCTCTAAATGGCCAGAGTTTTTTTTTTTTTTTAAATGTTTGTTAAAAATATTTCCAAGTTAGTTTTAAAAGAAACAGTCGGCCTAATAGTTTTAAAGAGATAAATTGACCAATTAAAAGAAATAAATTACTCACATAAATGGAACACCTACAAGATTATAGTACTGTATTTCTTCAAGAAACTTGGTTGTCTTAGAACATGAGGAATTAGGAAAATTATATAAAGCCCAGATTTTTTATTCATTCTTCCATTCATCCAGAAACAAAACAGGTTCAAATACCATTTATGATGGAAAAAACAATCTAAGACAAAGTAGGTATATTTGCTCTAATTTGGAAGTATTGCTGGATAATATGTAACATTGTTAAATGTATATAATCCCACAAAGGAAGGTACACATTTTATCAAGAAAATGATGAACCTAATTCCTGAATAACGTAAAGGAATTCTTTGATTTAGGAGGAGATGTTAACTTGTTGATTAATAAAAAATAAAATAAAATACCCAAACATAAAGCTCAAAAAGATGTTTGTTTATCCCAAATGTTCTCAAAAGATACTGGTTTAGTGGATGTATGGCGGACCCTGAATCCAACTATAATAGATTTTACATTTATCTCCCCAGATACTGGAAATGATTCAAGGCTTGATTATTTCTGTTTAATCTTTTTTTTAAAGATTCTGTCTTCAGATCATGCACCCTTGCAAATGACACTTATAAGTCATAGGTAGTATTTGGAGAACAAAGCATTCCCTTTTCATAAAAAAATTAAATTTATAATTTAAATTAAAACAAAAAGCAGTAATTCAAGATTATATAGGTCACATTGACAATGATGAAGTAAATCCAATGGTTCAATGGGAGGGGGAAAACGTAGTCTTGAGAGAAGAAATAATAGCTTATGCTTCTTTCCATAAAAAAAAAAAAAAATTAAACTACAAAAGAATTATTTGAAAATTAGTTTGAAGAACTAGAAAAAGCTATCAAAACCTAAAAGGAGACTCTGGTGTTTAAATAAAGAAAAGCATAAATGAATGAATATCTAAATGAGGTAAACAAACCTTTAGCTATTTTAAGACAAACTTCATATGATGTGGGGCCCCAGGGCAGTGAAGATTTTAGCTTTTGAACCAAAAAAAAACAGCTAACGAAAGCCCTGGTAGAACAGTAAAATACAACAACGAAGGCTTTAAGAGATGGCAAAGCGATTGCCAATCTTTTTGCAAAGTATTACAAGGACCTTTATGACAATCAGCATAATTTTAAAAACCAAAAAAAAAAGTCAACTTTTTTTTTAAAGATACACCTTCAAAAGACTGCAGAGAACCAGAATCAATATTTTATTAAAGAAATCACAGAAGCTGAGATTCATGCACATATTGCCAAATTAAAAAATAATAAGTCACCAGGGAACAGTGACTATACAAATGAATTTTATAAAGAATTTCAAAATAAACTTGTCCCATTTCTATGTAAAGCCTATAACTAGGCACTTGAGAATAAAATCTGGGCTACGACATACAGGATACTGGTTTAATAACACTGGCACATAAACAAGAGAAGAATCCAACAGATTGTGCATCCTATAGACCAATTAGTCAAGAGACTTTGTCAAGCATATGACATCCACCACACATACTGTACTTGTTTAAACATGTACAGATATCTGCTTTTAGGTGACAAATGCAAAATGTATCTCAGATCACCAAAGACCGCTGGTGCTGGTGAACATTAAAGTCTCCTCACACTCTGCTGACTCCTTTATCTGACTGTCAAAAACTCACTATTAATTTGTCTTTGAAAAGGGAAAATGGCAAAAAAGAGTGTGCCCACATCATCTATTGGAAGTCTCACTTTTGTATCTGGTGACAAACCTTTACAAATGACGAGACATCCAGGTTCTGTTTGCTCAAAGTCTTGACCAGCTTTTAATAAATCACTCGACTGATGATCATCATTAACAAGCTACCAGATGGAAGCAGCATTTGAAATTCATACAACCAGTCTAAAAATATGTCCTCTTTGCATCACTGGTAAATCTCCAGAGTCCCGAAGCGTCAGATCAGCGTCTGTGTGGTGAGATGGGGCAAAGACGCATCGTATTTTCTGGTTTCCTGTGTTTGTCTGTGTAAATCACAGGAGAGAAGGATGATCAGTTAACAAATCATTCAAAAAGTACTGAGGAAAGGAAAAAGAAAAAAAAAACACAGGCAGGGAAAGCAGTCAGAGAGCTGACACATCAAATATTCATTGACATCTTCAGGAGATATTAATTCCTGTGAGAATTTTCTTTTCAAAATACGTGCTGTAAACAAACATGGCAAATATTACAAGAAAAACGTATGAAATTATGTTTAACATAACCCAATCTCTTTAAATCTTGAAGCTGTTTGAGATTTGATAAAAATGGATATGTTGGATGTTTTATTCACAAAAACTAGATCTGAGAGTGTTATGAGACAAAGAAATCTAAAGAAATGGCATTTTTTCTGGCCAAGGGAAAAAACTCCAACAGTGAGGTAAGGAAAGGGACATTATAAATATCCACACTACAAACAAAATACAGTTTAAACAGCCCAATGAACTGTAACTAGAACCACTATTTTATTTTATTTATGATTTTTTGCAAAACCATAAATAAATGGTTACAAACCATCTTACTATTGACACAGTGTTTGGGCTCTGGTATTTAATTCCACCTTCTGACGTTTTTAGAATCACAGTTTGTAAAAGTCCAAAGTTTGTCTAAAATCCTTCAACACTTCTTTACCTCCCTAGCTGTAGGGCTTTGTTTCTTCCTTGAGCAAAGTTTGTCCTAGATGCTGATTATAGATTTTACGTAAGCAATGCACTGTACAACTCTTCCTTCTACTGCTGCAGGTTCACTGCGGATCTTTGTGATTCTGAGTTGTGCTAAATGTGTTGAGAGAGATGGCAGAATCATTTGGCACATAGCAGATTACACAAATACATATATTTCCTATCAGAAAACACATGTGTTATGCATTTTCTCTCAAAATGTTAATATTGTATGTTTTAGTAAATTGAAGTCATTGGAAATCTGTTTGATTTGAGAAACCTGTTGGCCTTAAACTAAATACATATGCAGGTCTATAGCAATCTCTGTATCTGTATCTAAAGTGAACCATAAGTAAAATAAATAAATAAAAAATATACTCTATCTTTATGTCAATATAATTTTGGTCACCACCTCCTTTATTCCCTCTTTGTTACCTTCTGTTCATGACCTTTACAACGTCAATCTCACTTGTTCTTACTGTCACTCTCGTCTATTCATGTCGTAACCCAGAGGTTGACATAAGTATGCATCATCTTGAGCACCTGTCCCTTCACCGTTTGTCCACAGAGTGACGCTTTGCATCAGACGTGTCACCAATCAATGCGCCAATTACACCACCTTGACCTGAATATCTGTCAAAAGAATAGAACAGAAGCGAAAGGCAAGACGACCAGTAAATTGAACGTGCAGAATATGTGTCGGGCAAGGTAGAATGAGAAAAATAGATTTTATTTGGTCTAAGGGAAAAAAGGGGAAAAAATAGAATAAATAAAAGCAAAGAGAAATATATTAAAAGAAAAGAGAAATAAATATTAGAACAAAAACTTTTCTTGACAAAAAGGGTGTAAGTAATTTTTGCCTATCCCTTCTAACACTCAAAAAAAATACGACAATTTATACAATTTACAATTTATATTTACAAAACCATTTCTACCAACTTTAGAATCGTCAGCCATCACCATCCTTTACCATTTTCAATCCTGCTCACTGTCATATTTCTTTATTTACTCTTGCACATTCAGTCTTATCTGGGAGCTCTCTAGATACTGACTCCTTGTTCAAGTTCTTCTTATCTTCAGACTACTTGTAAAACTTTTAAAACTTCTAATATTGTCTCCAAACTCATTTATCTGCAGAAACAACAAACACTAACCTGACAACCATTGTTGTGCCAAAGATTCTCCCTGATTTAAAATGTTAAATAATTTTGAAGATTAAAATAAATATTAAAATATATAATATTCCCTGTGTACTTTTTATATAATGTATATATATAGGGTCAATGGAAACCTTGGGGCGGCAGTGGCTCAGTGGTAGAGCGGCCGTCCTTCAACCGGAAGGTAGTAGGTTCGATTCCCGCTCGCCCCACAGTTCATACTGTCGTTGTGTCCTTGGGCAAGACACTTAACCCACCTTGCCTCCAGTGTCTGTAGCACTGGTGTATGAATGTGTGTGACTGTAGAAGTGTGTTTGGTGGTGGTAGGAGAAGGTTGTGAGCGCCGTTTGTGTGGCAGCCCCCCTCTCTGTCTGCCCCAGGAGTGAATGTGTGTGAATGGGGTGAGTGGAAGCATGATGTAAAGCGCTTTGGGTGCCCGAGAAGGGTGCAGGAAAGCGCTATATAAATGCATGCCATTTACCATTTACCATTTACCTTCTCATCGAGTTAAGTGTATGGGGTCAAATTCTGCTTAAAGCTAATTCATCACCTCCACCTACTTTTATTTCTTGATTGAAGAGTTTTCCTTTTCTATGTAAATTATCTTGTATAGAGTATATTTCTAAGGTTTGTACTTTGGATTTTACAGAAAAAGATCGATTAAAATACCAGCTTTAAATGTGAAACCAACAAGACAAAAAAATTTTACCATAAAAAAAAAAAAAAGTTCTGCTGTATTTTTTTTTATGGTAAATTTCAAGCAACCACAGCTGCCACTTTTTTACTGTAAAAAATAATGTGTTTCATTGTTAAATATATAGTTTAACTCTGTTTAAAAAAATAAAAACTTTACTTTTTACAGTAACATTTTGATCAAAATCCAAGCCATAACTGTAAAATAAACTGATATTATTTTACTGTAAAATAGTAAATCTTGACAGTTTTTTAACATAAATGTTTTGCTTCACAGAAAACTTTGCACAAACAATAAGTGGCCTACTCTTCTTGTGAAAATGTGAAATAACACCAAGTTAATTGAGTCTTAGATAATGCACACAGATGTTTATCACATTCTAAACATATTAGGCTTAAGGCCTGACACTTTATTATCTATAATATATAAAAAATAACTAGAAACTATTGGTGTTAAAGCCTTCTTGTAATACAAATAGGAATGTTTTAAAAATGTATTTATGTGGTCTGATTAATGCAGATATTCTTTCTATATTTTAAGAATGTGGACATCACTGCAGCTGTTCTTTAGCCTGACCTGTGACCCCTGCCTTCTGCCTGTCCTGCCTGCTTTAATGTGACAGGATTCAAAACAGGATGGGAAATATCCTCTGTAACTTGTCTGAATGTTATTAGCCTAATGTTGGCTTTCTTAACAAAGTCACTTACTGTTTGTGTTCTTGTTGTAAATGTCTCTTAATCCACTTCTGACCTGGTCTTATTATGACTGTAGTCTGCCTCCAGCCTCACGTCACTAATCTCTGTGTCCCACAATTTATTATTTTTATATTAGATTAATAAAGCTCTTCTCTCATTGTGAATATGTTCCAGCGTGTAGTATTTCTGGCGCTGTTTTCCTCATCAAACTTAAACACAGAGCTAATCACATGTGATGCATTAATAGACATTAAGTCAGAATGCGAGGGAGGCAGGACTATTACAAACAGGTCTGAGATCAGTTTGACTGTCACAGTACAGCAGGCTCAGATCACTGCTGTGAGAGGAGAACAAAGAAAAGACAGAAAAGCCTTTTTTTCTAAATAAAACAATTAATTGTAAAGTTTATTTGTAAACTATATACAAAACTCAAAATTTCTGTAGATTTATTTTTTTTGATTGCTCTGGTTGGGGAGGCCAGACAGGGTGGCCAATCAGATTTCAGTGAAAATAAGCACCACACCCAGTCATCAAGCTGGCCATGCCCCTAAATGCAGGACATATAGTCTCAGTTTGTGAGACTTATGATTTAGGGTGAATATGCCACACTATAGATAGAGACATGTCAGGAGATTTAACAGAAACAGTGCACATTGAACATAGCCTCATAGCATAGAGCAGTACAGTGCAGCTTAGGTCCATACGGTTTTATTTCCATACCAAAAGAGTTTCAAAATGTCCCCAAAAAACATATCATACTATTCCTTTTTGGGAAAACTTTTGCTTAGAGTCCTGAGTCTGTGATCTGCGTTCAGAACGGTGAAACAAAGCAGCAGTTTCCAGTTTATTTGTTTAACACCTGGATTAAAACATCGCTTTATTGTCTGTATTTCATTAAACACAAGCAGAATACATAAGACTAAATACTAAGTCCATAAAGTTAAGGATATTGGCACAGCTTTATGAATTTAATGTTTAGAATGCAGTGATTAAACAGGACAGGGTCAAACCCCTGCTTAAAACACCTACTCTAATCTGTAATGCCTAAATAATGTCTGTCCTTGTTAAAACAACTTACATATATTACATAGATTGATATAATACTTATATCAATCGGAAAATAATCTCCTAAATGCGGCCGTTTCAGTCTGCATTTAGGGCCTCTTATTCCACTAAAACAGCTTTAGTTAAAGTGACTAATAATCTCCTCCTTCAAATGGACGAGGACTCATTGGTTCTACTGTTATTGCTAGCTCTAAGCGCCGCATTTTGATACGATAGATCATGCAGTGCTAATTAACAGACTTAAAGATGTTTTTCCCAAAATACAGCTGCCAGACCTTTAACTAATACCAGGAAGTTTGATCACATTACTCCGGTCCTGGCTTCATTACACTGGCTTCTTATTCATGTTAGAGCTGATCTCAAAGTTCCCCTGTTAACATATAAAATCCTTTGTGGACACGCGGCCTCTTACCTATCTGACCTTATCACCTGGTATACTCCAGCTCGTACCCTTCGCTCTCAGGACGCTGGCCTCCTTCAACTTCCTTGAATAAAGAAGAAGTCTGCTGGCTACAGAGCCTTTTCTTATAGAGCCCCATTTTTGTGGAATGGGCTCTGTTTAGGTTTTCAAAAGCAAACTCAAAACATAATTATTTCACCAAAAGTATGTAGACTAATTGATTATAGGTACATGCTCACACTACCTGTAGCTGTAGGTACACGCTCACACTACCTGTAGCTGTAGGTACACGCTCACACTACCTGTAGCTGTAGGTACACGCTCACACTACCTGTAGCTGTAGGTACATGCTCACACTACCTGTAGCTGTAGGTACACACTCACACTACCTGTAGCTGTAGGTACACACTCACACTACCTGTAGCTGTAGGTACACACTCACACTGGCTGTAGCTGTAGGTACACGCTCACACTACCTGTAGCTGTACGTACATGCTCACACTACCTGTAGCTGTAGGTACACGCTCACACTACCTGTAGCTGTAGGTACACACTCACACTACCTGTAGCTGTAGGTACACGCTCACACTACCTGTAGCTGTAGGTACATGCTCACACTACCTGTAGCTGTAGGTACACACTCACACTGGCTGTAGCTGTAGGTACACGCTCACACTACCTGTAGCTGTAGGTACACACTCACACTGGCTGTAGCTGTAGGTACACGCTCACACTACCTGTAGCTGTAGGTACATGCTCACACTACCTGTAGCTGTAGGTACACGCTCACACTACCTGTAGCTGTAGGTACACGCTCACACTGGCTGTAGCTGTAGGTACACACTCACACTACCTGTAGCTGTAGGTACACGCTCACACTACCTGTAGCTGTAGGTACACGCTCACACTACCTGTAGCTGTAGGTACACGCTCACACTACCTGTAGCTGTAGGTACACGCTCACACTACCTGTAGCTGTAGGTACACGCTCACACTACCTGTAGCTGTAGGTACACGCTCACACTGGCTGTAGCTGTAGGTACACACTCACACTACCTGTAGCTGTAGGTACACGCTCACACTACCTGTAGCTGTAGGTACACGCTCACACTACCTGTAGCTGTAGGTACACGCTCACACTACCTGTAGCTGTAGGTACACGCTCACACTACCTGTAGCTGTAGGTACACGCTCACACTACCTGTAGCTGTAGGTACATGCTCACACTGGCTGTAGCTGTAGGTACACACTCACACTACCTGTAGCTGTAGGTACACGCTCACACTACCTGTAGCTGTAGGTACACACTCACACTACCTGTAGCTGTAGGTACACACTCACACTACCTGTAGCTGTAGGTACACACTCACACTGGCTGTAGCTGTAGGTACACGCTCACACTACCTGTAGCTGTAGGTACATGCTCACACTACCTGTAGCTGTAGGTACACGCTCACACTACCTGTAGCTGTAGGTACACACTCACACTACCTGTAGCTGTAGGTACACGCTCACACTACCTGTAGCTGTAGGTACATGCTCACACTACCTGTAGCTGTAGGTACACACTCACACTGGCTGTAGCTGTAGGTACACGCTCACACTACCTGTAGCTGTAGGTACACACTCACACTGGCTGTAGCTGTAGGTACACGCTCACACTACCTGTAGCTGTAGGTACATGCTCACACTACCTGTAGCTGTAGGTACACGCTCACACTACCTGTAGCTGTAGGTACACGCTCACACTGGCTGTAGCTGTAGGTACACACTCACACTACCTGTAGCTGTAGGTACACGCTCACACTACCTGTAGCTGTAGGTACACGCTCACACTACCTGTAGCTGTAGGTACACGCTCACACTACCTGTAGCTGTAGGTACACACTCACACTACCTGTAGCTGTAGGTACACGCTCACACTGGCTGTAGCTGTAGGTACACACTCACACTACCTGTAGCTGTAGGTACACGCTCACACTACCTGTAGCTGTAGGTACACACTCACACTACCTGTAGCTGTAGGTACACGCTCACACTACCTGTAGCTGTAGGTACACGCTCACACTACCTGTAGCTGTAGGTACACACTCACACTACCTGTAGCTGTAGGTACACGCTCACACTACCTGTAGCTGTAGGTACACGCTCACACTGGCTGTAGCTGTAGGTACACACTCACACTACCTGTAGCTGTAGGTACACGCTCACACTACCTGTAGCTGTAGGTACATGCTCACACTACCTGTAGCTGTAGGTACACGCTCACACTACCTGTAGCTGTAGGTACACGCTCACACTACCTGTAGCTGTAGGTACACGCTCACACTGGCTGTAGCTGTAGGTACACACTCACACTACCTGTAGCTGTAGGTACACGCTCACACTACCTGTAGCTGTAGGTACACACTCACACTACCTGTAGCTGTAGGTACACGCTCACACTACCTGTAGCTGTAGGTACACACTCACACTGGCTGTAGCTGTAGGTACACGCTCACACTACCTGTAGCTGTAGGTACACACTCACACTACCTGTAGCTGTAGGTACACACTCACACTACCTGTAGTTGTGGGTACACGCTCGCTGTAGGTACACACTCACACTACCTGTAGCTGTAGGTACACGCTCACACTACCTGTAGCTGTAGGTACACTTTTGTTTCTCTTTGCAAAGATTAAATCTGTCTATTATTTTCAAATCATATACAGTCTCCATCGTCTGCTCATTTAATCGGTAAAGTTAAATTCTCATAACATAGGTAAGATGCCACAATGAAATTCCTGTAGTGAAATTCTGTAGTCTTATGCACTCATGGGATGTTACTTCAATAATATACAATAATTGTGACAAATCAATCCCTGTGATAAGAGATGCTAGTGCACGTCTTATTATAGTCCTCAACTTGAAGCCCTATACATCCCTATGTTCACTGTTTAAATTAATCGGGTAATGAGGTTGAAAAGTTTGTTTGATGTAATACTAAGTGCTATACAGAACATATTATATATAGTTCCGCTTTGACTCAAGTGCAAACAAGCACAAGTTTAACTTTTAAGCTGCTTTCCACAATCTTCCAGCAGCACATGTCGCCACCAGCAACGCTCCTGAAAGCAACCATTTGTTGTTATTTGATAACGAGGACATATGTAGGTTGTCTGCAGAACTATTTTAAATGAGTTGACCTGCAGCCTTAGTTTACTTCTTTCAAAGCAGCAATTGATATGTTTTCACAAACTCAATCATTTATAAAGGGACCAAATGAAATTGCTATTCAAGTTATTTTTTACTAACAATCCTAGCCATTGAATAATATACAATGCTTTGTCCAGCTCATACATAAAATCAAGGTAATTTGAATGTGTTTAAATACATAAACACTGAGTTCATTATGATGAGCAGGAGTTGCTACACTACAACTATCACTTGAGAACTAGTGGCTGTGCACAGAGTGATGCTTCATACTGTACTGAAAATAATATAGTCACATGTGTACTTTCTTGAGTCTTTTGAGCTCCAATCTAGGACCATTAAAGTAGATGGCAAAGGTTTACAAGCACAACACCAACTCCAAAACAAACCCAGTGGAAAATAAAATAAAAAGTTGCATCTCATTTTTTTGTAGCTTGCTTAATAGCGACCAGTGTCAATAAATTATCACAAACTTTAGTGCAGAAACTTTGAGGCAGAATACACAGTGTATGACAGACTCGGAAGCTAAACTGAAAGAAACAGTGCTTGTTAGTGTCCTCACATTGAATTTGAGCAACAGCACAAAAAAATGTTCCAGTTAGTTTGTTTTCTAAAGCAAATTATTCCGAGAAATGATAAGTTAATGGTGGATTCGAGGCTTGTTTATTCCACAAGTGGAATAGAAGCTATTGCGGCATACCAGTCCAGTCAGTACAAGCCCAGCCCCATCCATCAAACTCAACTCTATCAGTCCAGTCATTAGTGGTGTTACTGAACCAAACTGCAGTTGCTGTTCACCCAAATGAGATGTCTGCAGTTCTTCCACGCTATACTGTTGCAGACCAGCTTTTTGATCTATGCCTTCATTTCCTGTGAAATAGAACTTGTTTTGCTTCAAACAAAGGAATGTTGTGAATTTACAGCTAATGTAGGAACATTAGCAAAAGATACAGGCACAGTAGAGCATTATTTATGTTAAGTACTACTAATTTTTGGGGTTTACATTAGGAGCCCATTGCTTGCAGTGCATTTCAGTCCGATATGCAACCATTCCATCAAAGTTTTAACAACAATACCTCAATACAATGTTATATGATGCTGCTGTAGTGATTAACACTCCTCACAGCAAGAAGGTTGTGGGATTGATCACTGTGTTAACTTTGTTCTGCCCATGTCACCATGTGATCTTTTCAGCATCACCAGCTACCTTCCACTGTCCAAAGACATAATGTGGTGAACAGTGACCCTACATTGCCCATCGTTAATCTACTGTTTTTTTACTGTATTAAACTGGAGAGTCTATTCTGCCTCATGCATATTGTTGCTGGGATATTATTTTTGATACTGTATGTATCAAAATGCACAGTAGGTGTAAGTTATTTATTTATTAATTTTTTTACCAATAGGACCAAATAAGTTTTTTGGAATGTTACATCAATTTCTTTTTTCTAAACTTTTATACATTAATACTCTGCTATGCACAGACAAAGCATTACTACCTACCAAATTACAGTCCTGTGTAGTACACACTCTATTTCTCAGGCAATAACAAGGAGACCCTTATACTCTCTCATGTAAAAAATAGTTTGTGTTCATTTGCTGTTCAAAAAGTTAAATAAAAAAAAGTCCCTGGTGAAAAAACTATAACTCATAATAGTAATGACATTAAAGAGGCTGGCTTTACAAAACTGGACTCATAAACAACTAATATTATGAGACCACATCAATGTAAACCTATTAGAAAGTTGCAGGTTTAACCCTAAGGCTGAGGCAGTATGATTTATGAAGTATGTAAGCAGGATAGTTTAGGATATAATTGGCACCAATGTAAGCCAAAAGCCATCAATCATTTAACCGTGATTTAATCTGTTTATGGTAATTAATCCAAGGTATAAACAATGACAATGATTGAAATGACAATGATAAATTGATTATTAAAAATACAACATATAGCACATTAGGATGACATTCGATCAATTAACAGTGGAGAAAATAAGGTTTGCATGACTCGTTTAAAGAAAGTCAGTATTGAAAAGAAGAACTGTCAATCTGACATACAGGGTTCAAAAACTTTGTCCAAAGGCCTAATGCAGGCCTTTTAAGCTCCAAGTTTAAGCTTTTCCAGTACAATTTCATAGCTTTGGTAGATCAACATGAGCTTAATGTGCAAGGCAGTGAAAATTGAACAGACTGGTATACATTTTCAGGAAGACAAAAGTCCATTAGCCACAAAAAAACTGATCTGAATATTTCAATAAACCAGTCAACTTAATTCATTTAAAACAAACCAGCTACATATGTGTGTGTGTGTCAGTAAGTAACATTAACAAGCTACAAGCCACTGCTGAAACAGAGTTAAACACAAAGGTGTTTTAGGACCTGTGCTTCCTCATCAAAAACTGTTAAAGAACTTATATATGCCTAGTGAGAATACCATAGGGACTGCAAAACCTACATTTCAGGGACATGCATGTCATTATTATTGCTATATGGCAAAGTAAAGTGATATAAATTAATTTAAATATATATATATATATATATATATATATATATATATATATATATATATATATATATATATATATAATTCAATTTCTTTTCTAAAATGTGAAATTTTGTGCTTTTATTTTATATAAATAACTGAGGAATACTATTGCTTTTGTAAAGAAGTGTCAGTAGTTTTCTAAGATCAACCATACAAAAGAGAATACCAGCACAGAATGAAGAGTGAATAATTCTGACTTCCCATATAGCATTAGAAGTCAACTGGCTCTTAATTACATCCCATTAAATCATACTGAGGACATAATCTGATAAATATTTGCTATAATATGTGTTTGTGTTTGTACAGTGGGTACATACTGGCATCATAGTGGGAAAGCGGTACTGGTATTGACTTGAGTAATGTGCATTTTATGGACAACATCACTGCAACGTCTCAGCAGTGCCATTACGATCATGAACAGCAATAAGAATGACAAGAAAACCTAAACACATTTTTATGGCGCTCATATATCTTCATAAAACACTGAACGACAGCTCACTCACTTGGAAAACAAGAGCGAGCGGGATGTAAATGACAACGAAGAAGCTTTTAAAGGTTTATTAAATGAAAATAAACCCCGCCACCACCTTTTGAGTGTGTACTCGCAGACAACGCTTTTTAGACGCGTGCGATTCACTCATTAGGCCTGTGGATCTGTGACGTTAAAAACAATTGCTGCATTTTTGTACCCACATCTTCGAAGCATTCCAAAGTGTGATTCTTTTGGCAGATGAGTCCATTCATGAGCATGTATTTTTCTAAATAACTGTGACAAGCAGATGGATTGCTGATTTAATGTGACAAGTGTAACATGCTCTTCTATCCATCCTGAAGCATGTGTAGGAGGACGTAACAAGGATATAAGGGATATGAGGGACTAAGGGAATGTTAATGTGCCTTTGCATGTGGGAATAGGCTTTTATATACAGCATAGCGAATACATTAAGCTCCAGAATAAAAAAGTCATATGTGTGAAACTGAAGACCGCATGTGTTTGTGTGGGAGTGGAGCTGTACAGATCCAACTGTTCAATCAGAAAAAGAGGTGGCGTTTGCACAAAGACTATTCACTTTAGCCGGGGCAACATGTATACGTTAAAAGGATAACGCTGAAACATATGAAGAAATAACTATTTAATAAACAAACTAATAAAAAGCTAATCAACTCAAACATTCCACAGATTCAATTCCATTACAGTTTTTATATGAAGTGGTGTGCAAAAATCCCATGGTCACTGTAAGTCTTTAGATTTTTATTTAATTTGTCATAAAGGGATATTTAATTAAAGGCTTAGGGGCAGCTACTGTATATCCCTTCATATTACCCTTAATGATGAAATAGTAGATAAAAGTTGGTAAAACATGTTTAATTCAATTAGAGAATTAATGCCTATGCAATAAAGCAGTGCCCCCTACTGACGGCCCCATTGACTATAGAGCCATTGAATACCATTAATTATTGTAACCATAGCAGCTCTCAGTGGGTGACAGTGGGTATACCTATAAGTAGGGATTTCTTTTTATGTTTTACCATGATATTACCTTTTCAGGACTGCTCTTAAAAGTAGAAATTGAATTCATTAACGCAATTAAGACTTATTTTCACTAAAGCTTTTAGTCAGAGATATGTCTAGACAGATATTACTGCACAATAAATAATCTGCTATAAAAAATGCTGCTCTCATTGTAATAAAAATGACACAAAATAAATGACTGATGTACAACAAACCTTTAGTTATTTTGCATAATTATTGATTTATGAACAGTATATCAATAATAGTTGAGCAGATAAAGCAGTACTGTAAAGACAATATAATTGTAATTGATTTATTTATTTTAAGCAATAGTGACATATTACAAAGACAATAAAGAACATTTGATCTAGGCAAAAAGTAAATTCATCTTACATTAACAACATAAAGTAATCAACTGCTTGAAATGGAGTGGAAAGAAGTCAGACTAATAAATCACTGATTTGAATATCAGAGATGTTAATAGTTTCATTCTGCTTTGAACATTGCGTCTTGTGTAATTTAGTGTGAACAGTATGAACAAATAATTCAAGGTTTTTCATTTGGACCGAAGTGGGCTGGAAACTAAGCCCTGAGGAACACCCCAGCTCAAAAAGAACATAAAAGGCTTGGTTGGGTTAAAGCTTTTGATGAATGCCCAGGTCACCAAGCCTTAAAGGAAGCAACTGTGATCAACTGCTTTGAAAGCGAAAGTACATCTAAAAAAAATCTAAATCACACCTTTGCAGATGTGCTCTCAACAGTCAATGTCAGAATAGGTCATTTGAATGAGTGGGGAAAGAGAAACAATAAAAATGTAATGTAGAGTCTGGGGATTCAAAGGTGCATAAAACCCGAAATAGGAACAGTTAGTGTCAAATTGGGAGTCAGGTTAATTGAGCAGAATGCACTTAGAGGAAACGAGTGCAGAGAAAACGAGAGGGAAGGTTCTCTTTTCTCAGAGGGGTTTGGGGCTATTGAAATTCTTCAGCAGTTATTACACGCTCCTGTGGCTGAAGAGCAGAGCCCCAAGCCCACTGTTAAACAGAGCTCTGAGAGACAGACCATCAATCAGACAGTTCTTCTTTCTCTGTGGGTCTGGCAATTTCTGCTTGTAGATGAAGCTCCAACAAAATCACCATAAACAAAGCTATTCAATGTAAATGTAATAAAAGTTTCACAGTGTACAGGTCACAGTGGGCGGGCACCTGGGCAAGCTTGATAAGTTCCAGTTAGCGGGGTAAAATTCAAAACCCCTCTCTCTTATTCATTCTCAGAGGGAAATTAAGTGGGAATTCAGCCATACTTGCAAGTTGCATGTCTTACAGTAATTACATTATTTTTTTTTGCCCAGTTGAGAGCAGGTTCCCTCTTGGAATGGTGGGCAGTTCAGTGTACTTGAAGAAGGATGGATAGCCTGTGTGATTTGTGTAATTTAGATTTAGTTCAGGATGAACTTCTAATGAATTGGCATTTTAAAAATGAAATTTTTATTTTGCAGATTTCATGAATAGGCAGTGGTCATTTACACAAACAGCACTTTATCCCATTTGTTTTATGCATTATCCTAATTATTTAAGTTTTTGTTTATGTTAAACAGGTTGTGGAGATGAATTATTTATTTACTATTTTCTGTCATGATCATCTCTCTAATGTTTGTTGACAGTGTCATATTAAGTGTGCATGGGCACCATGGTGAGTGAAACTTAAACAAAATATTCATTCATTAACAGGCTTTATTGTGACGTTCTTGATAGAAGCTTAAACAGTTCACTTCCTGAATCCCCAAGGAACATTGATTATTATTATCATATAAAAGATGCAACTCTTTTTGTTTTATCCCACAGGTTTCTTATTTTAATGCCAAACTTGCTGACTATTATTTGACATGTGTTTGTCACAGTGACATGGTAAATTATGGTCATATGGATACAGTATTGAGCACAACCAATTCCACCAATGACCAATTGCAGCCCAAAAAAGTCCAAGTAGTGAAGCTTTCAAGATGGCAACTTAAAATTCAAACACTTTAAGTTGGAATCAGTTCTATATACTGTTTGGGCAAAAAGTTCTAAAATAAATAAATAAATAAAAAGCAACAGCGTTTACATAGATTGCATTTTTTCATGGTGATGTCTGCTGGGTCACCAATTGCAGTCATAATGAAGTTAATGTGTTAATTAAGGTTTGGGAGGAAGGCCACACCACAACACCACCTCAAACACACCTTAGCTATACAATACCTTTATCCACGCCTCAAAAACACATCTAATTTTCCCAGACATCTTTACGTATATCCAGCACTTTGTTCTTTCTCCCATAACTAGACCCTAGAAGGAGGGGGCCCTACTCAGCTGGGTGAACTACTAGAGATGGAGTCCCCACACTGAGGAGGTGAGTCTCATCCAACCTGGCTATGGTCTCTATAACCATTCATCCTCAGCTCATCACCTTCACCTGGATGATATTTCAATTTAATAAACATGTCAACTTTAAATAGTTGTGGTGTGGTCCTCGCTAGTGAAATGATATTGAGTTTATAAATAAGTAAACACATGTAGAGTTAAATTACAAGACTGTAATCTAAGATGAAGGCTGATGTAAGATGAAAATAAAGTAGAGAATTGTCTCTTCAAACCCATCCACAGCGCAAAATTTGTCTTCCAAGTAAAAAAAAAGATTTACATTGTCTTTGACAGTTGAGTGGCGTGATAAAACTTTTAAGACCAAATTGGCCATCTTTGTCTGGAAGTTGGCCTTAAGTCAACTTTAATGGCTGACGAGTTGCCTTTTATTTCAGGTGCAGACAGAGTTGTAAAGAACAAAAGATAAAGGACAGCGCAACAAGACAGGGGTCTTTTGTCTTCCCTGTTTCCAACCTGTTACATCACCTGTTCCCACACAATTTTTTATCTCTGTCTCATGGAAGGTCTGTAATGTTAGTCCTTTCCAGGGAATCTTGAGTTTGTGATCTTTTTTTTTATCAAGGTTGAGCCCCATTAATTAATAAAAAGTTACACATATAATGAAGAGAAATAATACTGCCTTATGTGACCTTTTCCCAGGAGGGACAAAAACATGTAAAAAAGTATAATTAAGCAGAGTAAAAATGTATTAAATGTATGATAAATGATATGCAGAATATTGTGGCATTAAAGGGCAAGCAAGACCAGGAAGAGATTAAAGTGTGTTATGAGTTATGTGTGAGAATTCAGAGGAAACAAATTAATATATTATGAGAATTTATGCTAGCATTTTAAATAATGTCCACCAGCAATGGAAAATTGTGAGACCATGGCCCCTGGTGGTTGAATTGGCATTAAACATCCAGCAACTTTTTTTTAAAGTGCATTGTCTAGTAAACAGCAGAATAATATTTTTATTTTTGGCCACTCAAGTTAGTTCTGACCAGGACATTCCATATTTCACTAGAAACTCAAGCGCAGAACTCCTCACTTTTCTGCTTTAAGAAAAAAGTTCTGCTCAGACGATGTGTCAGAACAAGCTGCAAGAACTCCCAAACCAGGCCTGCAAGAACAAAAGGATGTCCTTTTGTATTTGCCACCTCAAGACTAAGAAGAAATGTCTCTGTTCTTCTAGAGTATGTAATGGCCTTTAGTATGCAAGGTTTTGGGAATGCAAGACCTCTCTGTGTTTTTTGGGAAAAGCTGGCAGAACTGACAACCATTGTGCATGGGTACAAAAAAGTGTTCTCCTAGAAGAAGCTAACATCAATAACAAGTATGAGTGTACATTTTCCATTTGAGTTGTCATTTATTTCTGTGCCTAAATGGACTCAGCAGTATAAATATTGTCGATTTTGTATTTTGTATGCATTGACCTCCCCAGCACACAATGCATTTAATAACGCTATATAATAGACTACCAGTAGCCACAGCTGCCCTTTGGCCGACTGATTTTTTATGTATATTATGACAAACAACAGGTCATACACATGGTGTAACCTTTTATCAAGACAGTGATGTTAGTCAACTTTATTTGCATGATGGCTCTTAATTTTACATAGAACCAAAATGGGGAATGTGATGTTCGCAGTCATTAGCCTGCACTTGAACAAACAAATGTGATGTGATAAATGTAACATTTACATAATAATTAGGATAAATAAATTTACAATAAGAACACCATGACGCCTTAAAATGTTGTCCAAGTAGAGAGCTCAGGTGTGAGATAAATCCCATTGAACATACAATAAATACAACAATTTGCAGCAAATGCATAGGTCAAAGAAAAGTGGGGAAGTATCATTCAGAAAAAAATGCCTTTTTTCACTGGAGAAATCAGTAGTTTTGATTCAAGTCTGTTAGTCAGCTAAAACTTACTAGTGCCATTAAAAGCTCATATATTCCTGCTGTTACCTATAAACAGTTGTTGTCTGATAAATATCTACACACAGCCATATGTGCCTTACCAAGTTATATTGGTTCAATGCAAGGTCAAGCGTCTAAGTGCACCATACTATACTGTCTTTTGCATGTACTACAAGTGCCATAGACCTCAACATTAACCTCAAAGCATCACTATAAAGCTCTGGATGTCACTTTATTCTATCTGACATATTGGAGTATAAAGATGTATTAGAAAAAAGTGAGAGAAAAATGAATAGCATCGACTCTGCAGAGATCTTAAACCAGCACTTTAATAGCACATTATTGAGCTAAATGCCACAAAATCCTTGTCAAAGGTCAGTCATGTTTTTATTGAAATATCCAGGATGAATGACATCCTGATCTCACAGTATTGCTGCCAAATGTATGTAAGTAGTTCAAAGAGATGTGAACAAAGTAAATTGTATTTTGTATCATTAAATTCCATCAAATCGCTTGCGAGCTACCGGCCAAAGACTTTGTTGTCAAGCAGAAAGTCCAAAAATTTAGCCAGGCTGTTCGATCTGGTTCATATCAGGTTTTATTCAGATATCTGAGTTCCGCCACTCTTCCGAGACTGACTGACCCCGAGTATAAGAAGCACAGTCCTTAAATACATCCTACAAACATCATCTGGTTTACATCAACCGTCATCCTATATGGTGTGACACAGAAGTGGTCTTTGTTCACGTGACCTCTGACCTACCACTATGGTCATAAGACCTGTTTCTACTAGAGGAAAGGAAGTGACCCTAAACTCAGTTAGCCTGGGGTCAGCCTTTATGACCCATGTCTGTTCCTAACATTCCAGTCAATTAGCCTAAATACATCCTGTAGAGTTACATTCCACAGTCAGACAGAAAAAACATAACCAAAACAAAACTTCTCCACATGTCTGACTGGTTTGCGCCATGATTTAAAATATTGTCTATAAACACTGGCTCGAGCCTCGGGCGGTGTATCTCATACTTTAAGTTAGATTTTATCTTTGCACTAATTTTTCTATTCACACACAGAGACATCTATATGTCCTCTGACTAATTATTACTTATTAATCACCATTATATCAACAGGGTTTTAGCTTAGTTTCTGTTTCTTGCTTGTTACTTTTTCTATTCCTCTTTGTTTGTTCTCTAGACTTAACTTTCCTATTGGTACATTTCTTTTATCACTAATTTAACCCCTTGTTGATACTAGCATGCATTAAACACATATATTTACAAGTTTACATACAAACCTGAATGAACCAGACCGCTGCAGCCCTGAATATTTTATAGCACCAATATGTGCTTTTCTAAAGATTCCAATACAATTTCGACGCTGATATTGTTTCCTCACAACAGTATTAATGGGACACTCCTTGGTCTCCTTCATACACTTCGCCAGATCCCCTTTTGATCTGTGCCTACGTAGGGTTTACCTTAACTCCTAGAAACGTCTCTCTAGGGCAATTCGCTATTAGCCAGCCGCGAATCGGCACATGGATTTTCACCGTTATGTTAGGTTCAGCGCGTCCTATAGACCGCTCTATCGTAGCTGTCCCTTTCGGACACTACTTTCAGGGAAACCCCTGCCAAATAAAACTTCAGGGAGACCCCTGCCAAATAAAACTTCATGAACTTTCAAATACGTTCAGGGAAACCCCTGCAAACGGAGATTCAGGGAGACCCCTGCAAATCTAACTTCATAAACTTTCAAATACGTTCAGGGAAACCCCTGCAAACGGAGATTCAGGGAGACCCCTGCAAATCTAACTTCATAAACTTTCAAATACGTTCAGGGAAACCCCTGCAAACGGAGATTGAGGGAGACCCCTGCAAATCTAACTTCATAAACTTTCAAATACGTTCAGGGAAACCCCTGCAAACGGAGATTCAGGGAGACCCCTGCAAATCTAACTTCATAAACTTTCAAATACGTTCAGGGAAACCCCTGCAAATAAAAACTCCTAAATTCTGTCATGAAAATCCTCAGGACCACCAGCGAGTGTCTCAATAAACTGTTACATCTAGAATGTAATATCAGGAATCAGTAGCTCACTTACAAACTCTTATTTCCCTCTTTAACAATTAATCTATGAACCCACAATTGAGTTATATTGATTATAATTAGAAACAATTACATCTAAGGTCTCTCTGCTTACAGGTACTTTAAGATCAGCTACATGCACTAATATAACAGAATCATTGTCCTACCAGTGCAATCAGATGCTGATCCTGTTCGTGACGCCATTTGTTGTCAAGCAGAAAGTCCAAAAATTTAGCCAGGCTGTTCGATCTGGTTCATATCAGGTTTTATTCAGATATCTGAGTTCCGCCACTCTTCCGAGACTGACTGACCCCGAGTATAAGAAGCACAGTCCTTAAATACATCCTACAAACATCATCTGGTTTACATCAACCGTCATCCTATATGGTGTGACACAGAAGTGGTCTTTGTTCACGTGACCTCTGACCTACCACTATGGTCATAAGACCTGTTTCTACTAGAGGAAAGGAAGTGACCCTAAACTCAGTTAGCCTGGGGTCAGCCTTTATGACCCATGTCTGTTCCTAACATTCCAGTCAATTAGCCTAAATACATCCTGTAGAGTTACATTCCACAGTCAGACAGAAAAAACATACATTGAAATAAACTTACTTGATATCAGACTTAATGAATTAGTGGTGGTCAAGTCACAAACAAGCCGGCTACTGTCAGCAAGAGGTTTTAATTTTATTTATTTATTTATTTTTTAAAGTAATACAAGGCAGAATGAATATGATTCATACACAGGTGAAAAATACACAGGTGCACTGAACATGACGGAGGGGGAGGAGAAGGAGAGAGGTGTGCGTGAATAGGAAAGTGAGTGACAGTAGGAAAAGAAATAGCATTTGGATGCATTTGAATAACTGAAAACACAAAGGCAGAATGCAGAATTTGCTTGATTATCAAGCAATTTATTGACATTATATTTTTTTAAACTTTTGAATACTTAAATACAAAGGATGTATTGAATAATTTCAGTTATATATGTGTACATATACAAATGATTAAGTCAAAACAGCACTAAATTTGGTTGAATTATAAACGGTATGAGTGGTAAAATGAAAAGCAGCTTGGGAGACGTTCAAAGTAGTATCTTAACGAGACAAAAAGCAGTTCACTGATGGTGAGATTGTAAAAGAGGCTATGGCTGGAACTTTATTCAGGACCATAAAAGTAAGTTCAGAAGCAGACTAACAGATGAATATTTAAATGACTCCACAAGAGTAGCTACACTCCACAATACACCTCTCTTGTTGACTCCATTGGTGGCAGTCATCTCAGTGAATACACAAGTATCTATGCATTTGGATGCTTTGTTTAGTTTTGACATCATTTATGTGAGAGTAGCTCTCTGAGGAAAAACATTCGGAGAACCTTGATGAATAGTATGTAAAACTAAAAAACATATACACATAAAGGTAGAACAATTGGTCAACAGAGGGAGATTGATATGTCACTCTTCAGCTTGTGAAAATTTCCAAAACTTTTTTTTCTCTTGTCCTTTATGGAGTCACAAATGCAAAGTATATTGTTTCCTTGAGTCGATTGCTTTGTTTCCAGGTCAGGTAAAGCAAAAGTACATAACTCCAAAGTCAAGGCTCTATTTCCCAGTGGGGTCAGATTAAGAGTCAAAAAAAGTATGCACTTCTGACACTGAGCGCCACTTTGGACAAACATATCCAGCACACCGCCCATTGGTATGCCATGACCACCACCAAAGAGAACCATGGGTCACTTTGTTGTAGAAAAGTTCCGCTACCATATTTTCTCCTACTACTTCCTCAGAATAAAGATTATGTGCATCCTAGAGTCTGAGCTACTGACCAATAGTCCACTGATAGTCCAGGAGCTGGCAAATGACATGTTAAGACTGGAACCAGACAAGCTATTCAAATAAAATTTCAAGTGATTAGCTATTAGCTATTAGTAATTAGCTTAGATACATTTCATGCTCCAATAGATTGTGATAACAGCCATAGAAAACACAGCAAAATAAAAACAAGGCAATGAAAGGTCGAACACATTAAAAAAAAAAACAAGGTCCAGTTGCATAAAGCAAAAAGGGCAAGGGCAAATTCATTAAGGATTAAATTTTACTTCCAATTAACAACATAAAAAGAAGCCTCACTTTAAGTGGGAATGGATGGGAGCTTGCTCTGCACCATCTCGCCAACAAATTGCACTGTGTCTAAACTATTTTTACAAGCGCCACTTTGTTATTTGCGGTGCGGATGTGGCTCCTCTAACCAGCTTGACATTTTCTGCCCTCCATTTTCAGGAACTTGTTTGCTCTTCACTCGGGCTTGTTCTATTTTGTCTTCTTTTTATTTTCCCCTTTACACTAGTGAGTTCCACCTCTACATACTGCAACAAAGGACCATCTACGCACTAATAATTGGTTTACACAAGTTACTAAAAGGCAAACAGCACAGATCATCTGACATAATGACACTAAGGTATTTATGAATTTTGCTTGGGGCACACTTTTAGCCTAATTCTCCACTATCCCTTTAATGATATGAAGTCTCTGGACACTTATACATTGGTCTGTTTTACATAATATTCAGTTATTTTTAAATTTCCTGCTGAATTGTTTTGGCAGAAACCACATTTTTTTGTTTACAGTGAGTTAGTCTGGCAGAGACCGGAGGCATCTGCTACTGTGTGTGGATGAAGATCTGTCACTGGATGTTTATCTGCGGCTTAATGCACAGCGGGCGCGTCTTCGCTCTTCAGGCTGACTGCTGATTGTGCACTGTTTATTGCAGGGGCGAGGGGGTTGTATGTTTATTCAAACCAGTGTTTATGCATCAATGGGTGCAGTGCATGTGTAGTTTGGTGAAAGTGTGTAAATCTAGGCCTGTCTGTTTGTCTAGTGTCCACTAGATGTTTTGCAGTGGGCAAGCAGAATGTGTGAGGTGACAGTTATCAGTAGATATACCAGACACATCTTTGGTTTTAAAAGACTAGACTGCTAATTACTGAATTGTTGTTTGACATGTTAATCAGACATCTTGAAGCATTGTTTCTAATACTCACATAAAAACTATAAAAGGAGTTTTTTTTTATTCTCTGTGCAACAAGCAGTCAGTCTGTTTTTCTTTGTCTTCTTTAGATTAAAATAGCAGAAAAAGAAGACATATACAGAGTGTTGAAACAGCATAAGCTGAACATAAAACACTTCATGTCACAGATGAGTTGGTTGTTCAACCTTGATCTTCTGATCAAAAAGTTTTGAAGCATATTTCTTTTTAGTACTTTTTTACAGCTTTCAAAAACTTTGGTGCAATTGCAAGATTTTAATAATAATAAAAAAGTCAACCACTTCTCTGGGAGTGGAGATTACAATGGCTCCTATGATAAAGCTCAGTATAATCTTAGCATTAACATACAATAAACTCTGGATGGTTTTGGATTTACATGTAACCAATCAGAGAAACAAATCAATGAAAAATAACAACTCCATTTTAGATGAATAGTTACTACAATAGATGGTTTGGGATTCCAGACCCATTTAAAGGAAGTGAATTTTATGAAATGTTATGACTGGTCAGGCTAACGTGTCCTGGTTTTCTATGTTGACATGAATTAATTCTTTAGAAATAAAGATGTTAAAAGTAAATTTAATCATTCACATATTAAGAAGTTTCTTGCACCTTGTATGGCAGAGTTTATATGACTGTATGACTTCATCAGGTCTCAGGCCTTACAGATCTATTATAACCCTACAATGTCTTTGTGGTTTGGCATAATAAATCATTTTAAAAGCAGTGATTATGGTAGGATTTTAAAGTTAAGTCATCTCAGATCCCAGTGACTTTGTGATAGTTGTAATCTGGATCTAAACAAAGTAAACTGGAGGAGTTATTTATTTCTTAATGACTCATGGCCTTGGTCCCAATGAGCAGACAGGCATGACTAATCAAAGCGGCTGCATTTGAAGGTCAGGTGGAGGAGAAGTCACAACGAGCTATGGCTGTGTGAGAAAATAAAAAATTCTATGCCTTACTTGTTATCTAAATATCCAGATTTAACAATAACTACTGTTGCCATCGAAGTGCATAACAAAATACAACATGTACTAAAATACAGTTTTGAAAAAACATTCAAAATATGTGAAGTGTTGGGTGTTTTAGATATGAATTTTGTCAAGAGTAAGAAATGGTTGAAAAATAGTGACCACCACTTGACCCACCAGAGTGTACACTCAATCACATCTCAATTTACCAAAACACCGAGCAGCAGAAAGTGGCCATTTTGGGTTGTTCCATCTATCATTCAAGTTGACAAAGTGGGAAAGAAACTCAAGTTCTATTTCTTACTGTTAACAATAAGGACAGTGGACAAACAGACCTTAAGAGATGATATTGTTTGCAGAATCAGTTTTGTAAATTTACTATGTTGTGGTACCATTAAAGGCATACTATCAGTCAGACTCTTCTGGCTAACCAAAGGATGAGTAATGGGAGTGAGTGCATCGTAGCAGCCTATACAGGTGTGCAGCATTCTTGCATACCTTGTTTTAAGATAGCACAAAACAAACTATCCACTTCTGTGTTTCATTGCAAATAATTGCATCTCAACTGTGCACTTAAGGATGAACAACTAATAACTATAACAACATTTTCATAAAGGGTAAATATGTTTGTGATTTCAGATTGTTTTAGTTGGATTATTTTTTTTATCTAATATTATATTGTGTACTTGCAGACTGAGACACTGAGATTTTACATTTACCTTTTCAACCCCAGTGTATATTCAAGCAAAATGCAGTTTGGCTCCAGAGACTTCTCAGACAAGTCATTTAAAAACATTCCCTCACCTTGTTTTGTTCTCTTTGATCACCACTCTAAAATAAATATACATATCTGAATCTTTCCCTTGTTGATTTTTTTAAACCCACATCTTTGTGATATAAATTTAAATGTTGGAGCGGATGGGTCAACTTGAAAATGATGTCAATATGAATATTGAGTCTTGCATCAGAATGGACCCAGTCTGAAGCAAGAGAACATTTGTTTATTTGTGTTGGTCTGTTTGTTCACCCTGCAATCAGGAATCAATCACAGGAGGCTCAAACACATGGAAGAACTCAAACCACGTTCAATAGCAATTTATTTCACACAGATAGATCTGACAAGGCCTTACTTTATACTGAAAACATGGACTCCCACTCTAGTGCACGTTAAATAACCAAACGTAGACATATGTGAGTTGTCTTGTTCTGATTTATGGCTTGTTTTTAAAAGGACATGTGTCAGATATCATCATGTTGTCACAGGACATGAAACAGAAAATCAATGAACAACCTTGTGTCGTGTAATTCCTGATAGGTCTGATGTGTCTTATGGCTGGGTGATCAATAAAAATAATTTGATTGCCTTGAGTTTTATTTTGAAAATTTGTCAAAATCAGCTATATCTCAAAATGGAATTTAACAGTTTAAACTGCAGCCCTTGAATATCTTTACAACTGAAGATGCTAAAGACAACTAATAAACACTAGTAAAATGTCCTTTGTAATACATTGATTTATGCAAATTAGCAATGTTCTTTAATTTAACTGAGCACTTTTGACATCTTTTAACAAGACAATGCGAGATGTAACATATACTCAACATCATCTGAAAAAAAAGACCAAAACTAAAAGAAACACGACCTAATCGGCTTTATTTACACTATGCAGGTCTTTTTTATACATATATTTTGTCTTGTTACATTTAAATATAATTTTTTGGGGCATTTTGTCCACTACAATACTGTATAACTCACCATATTATAACCTCTCTATTTATTTTTCTGGAATTGTGCAACATGCATTGAACTATCAAAAAACATTATATAGTCATACAACAGCATAATATGGAAAATTGCAATGGACGAACTGTGTACAAGAGAACAATTAGCACATGGGCACGCAGGTAAACTATCCAGTATTTAGTATACGCAATCGTGAAAGAATAATCTTTCATTATTGCATGCTACGTCATGATACTGTATAGTATATTGTGCAAGGTGCAATTGTAATAATTTTTTCAAAATATATATGCATGTCTCTTTAATATTGAAATTATTATGTCATACTGAGTAATATTCATAGATAGTATAAATATGAATGATATCCGCCCATTGGTCCCCTATTTACTGATATTTTCGTTATGATTCGGCAATAAAATGGCCATTACATCCGGGATTTTTGGCTTTTACTCCATGGTAAAACAATAGTTTTTAGATAGCATAAACGGACGTAATATTCAAAAATTCCCCCCCCAGAGACCGGAGCCATCTTTTGTACCAGGCTGTAAACATGTTTTGTACACCCGTAAAGTCACCATTGGGTTTCTCCTTATATTTCCGCTTTTGAAGCCTGCCCTCTGATGGACGGTGGAATATCGCCGTATTTTGCTGTATTTTGGCGTATGGTGGCGCCCTTACGCAACGACCATTTAGGAGGTTCTATGAGAGACGCTTGGTAATATTACATTATAATTTCCTGACACCAGAAACCAGCATGTGTCATTTTATGTGATTTCTCCTGCTGCTATAAGTTATAGGCATGTGGCAAACGATATAATTCATATTGGGCAAAGCAGTAAGATTTAATTTGACTTAATAATCACGTAAAGGTAAGGAATTTAAATGTTAATGTGGCTTTAAATAGATTTTAATTATGGGTTGGTGAGTCCTGTCATTGGAGAGAAAATAGCTCTGATTAAAAGAGGTCAACTCTGAAGACTCCCTCTGAGACTGTACCTGTAATGTTAAACAGTGGCAAAAAAAAGTCTGTGAAGCGTTTGGAATTTCATGGTTTTCTGAATAAATTTGTCATAAATTTGCGTTATCATTGCAGTTTTACATTGCCCTACATGCATCAGCTCATCCCCTCTGACTCTTTTGAGTAATCCACTCCATGCCTCATTAACCACATCCAATTTACTCCAGCCTACTCCATGCTTCAATAACTGATGTGATCTTTTTATTTATTTATTTACTTATGCATGTTGCTACCTTATTGTCTTGTGAGTATGCCATTGCTCTTTACAGAAAATACACAAAACAAAAACAACACACTGCATATGCTCTAAATGTTCTCCTGTACTTTTAGACATACCAGTTATCAAGTTCACCTCTTGTCTGGGTTGTGGTTGTACTCGCTTTTCTTTGACACATACAGTAACCACCAGAATGGAGCTCTGTAACAGAAAAATAATGAAATCAGAAACAAATAGTGAAACAAAGGTGAAAATTTACTTAAAGTCAACAACTGATACACTTTGTAGAGAGACAGACCAGAGGGGAGCAAACAGTCGACATAGGAGAATAATGCATAGGTTTAGGCAGTTAGGCAGGAGGCATGCAATCAGAATGGTGAGTAAATTATGTCATGGTTACATCTCATGAATGTAGTTTCAGACAGAAAAATTTACCTTTGCTACCATTACTAGCCAGACATTATTCTGTCTCTATGAACAACAGCCTCTGGATGTAACAGGATAGATACACAACCATTTAAAGAAAATAATAACTGCAAAAAACGCACCACATTTATTGTAAAAGCTTATAATTGTAATTTTTGGGAAACAGATGTGAAGGAAAGGGATTCCAGACCCATTTTACAGACATATCATAAAGTTGTTGGACAGCTTCTGTGTCATACAAAAACAAGAGATAGGTCTGGAAAGATATAATTTGACTCATTTCTGTCTTCTGAACCAGCCCTCTGTCTCCTCTGCAACATGTGTATCTTGGATGAATGGCTTTGATGTCATTCCATCGTGCAATTATCTTAACACAATAATTAACAAGTGGGCAGCTTTTGCCTGCAGTCCCATTCTCACCATGGCTGATGCACACCACAAAGCAGCTAATAAACAGACTTTGATGTTTGATGAGGTCTAATTTGTCCCTTGGCTGTCAAAGCAAGCCGGCTGCCCCTTGTTTGACATATCTTGGGTTTAGTACGTGTGCAGGCTATAATCAGTAGGACGTGGCTGTTTACTGTCAACCTTATTCTCCCACTGAACATACACTGAACACCCTCTCTCAGTTTTCTTCCTCTTATTTTTAGTTTCCATACTTTACTATTCACTTTTCTCACTGACTTTTCACTGAGAGAAAAAAACAACAACAACAAAACCATCTCGTTTGATGAAGACACAAGGCTTTCTGCTTTCTTATCTTTTTCATGTTGCAGGGACATGATGTGAACTTGACTGTGTCTAAAAGGGAAGAGATGAGCAGTAGGGGGCCATTAATGATGTAGTGGCACAGAGCAATTTGGGATGTTATGGATTTTGGCTTGTTTTTCATCTGATTAAAAATGTAACAACCAAGAATAATATATTACTGGTTGGGAGCTATTTTGAAATGGAAAATAGATCCCCTCCCATCGTTAAATTGTGAAGATGGCTTTCAACAAAATTGGGGGGAATTTTAGAATATCATCCAACTACAGTCATTTGTGATTAATGTCTTACCACTTTTCTATTGTTCTTTCAACTTTTACAAGAGACAAGAAATAAAGAAATAATACTAATTTCTCATTGGTTCTTTACAAATTAGAGTAGGGATAAGTGACTTTCACAGCTGTCTTCTCTCAAAAAAAATTAATATATAGATTGATTTATAGTCTTAAACATTAGGACGTTTACAGTTTGTTATGTCTGACAGTCTGAAAAAATGACACTTCTAGTGGATCTTCATAATTTATCAGTATGGCTTTAATACGATTGGTGCAAGTTAGTTCTGGGTCGAAGGGGCATTAGATAACATGGCGGAGAATTCAACTGAAAAGAAAAAAAAAAAGTTGTCGCTACAGTTGAGCCACGAAAGTTCCAAGGTACTTTGATGTTTTTGTGAAATGTTTTTTTTGTCACAGATCTGTACAAATGAGTCACACTTTCGATGAATTTATCATGCATTTATTTGTTTATATTTGCTTGCGTTAGTGGCATTTCTGACAGTTTTCTTTTAACCTCACTGACAGAATCCTCATAAAAGCCAAATATTGTTCACTGACTTACAAGCACAAAAACATTTATGTAGACTCTGCAATATATTCCCAAGAGCTTAAAGAGGTATTTGTCAGTTGATGGTTTACAACAGTGATGCATGATTTTTTTCTGAAAGTGAGCCTTGGCACAGGCTGCTGTTCAAGAGAGTAAAAGCAAGGAGAGCAACACTTAAAAAACTCAACCAGACTGCACGTTTTTTTTATAGTTACACAAATTTGCAACAATTGTATGGATGGAGTCATTGTCGTTTGGCTAACTCTTTGTAAAAACATTACATTTTTTGTCTTTACATTAAATATAAGTCTTTGTAAAAAAAGTACCTAAAATGTAGGAAATGTGTGCAGCTTTCTGACTTTACTAAACTGTGCAAATCTGACCTGTACTTTAACAACAAGGTTGAACTGCATTCCACTTGGAGAAGTATTAATGCTGCTATGCCGACTTTGCTGTAAGCTACACATGTTCACTTCTTACTGGTAAAGTCTGGTAAAGTTTGAACTAGACATGCCATAGATGTCTAATGGGACCATAAACAGAAGGAAAGACTTGATCTCCGATGCCTAACTGGAAAGTAATGTAATGTTGAAACAAACCAAAATTAGCAAAGGCACTGAAAAATGACTTATCAAATTGACCCCTTAACCACACTGCTCCATTAACATGGATAGGCAAAAAGGCAATAAAAATAGCTTATACTCTGGAACAGTCCTGTGTTAAATGTGCGTTTAAACCTGGTGTAGTCGCGGTAGGTTTACTACAGGCTTTAGTTTACTCCAGTTAAGTTAAAGACAATTCTTATCTAGACCAATGTTTTACGCCAGCTTGATCCTGGATTTTGACATATAAAGCAGTATGAACATAAAGATAGTACATACCTATTGAATGGTAATGTCTATGTTTTATAATGTTTGTTCTACTTGGTCTCACAGCTGACTCATTACCCAATACAGTAAAAACTGAAAATACAGTAGAACAATACAGTAGAACTGAAAAATGGCAACCGTAAAGACCGTAAGAGCCATAAATAGACAGATCAAAGTTGTTACATAATCTGGTCCTGGGAGTTAGCGATGAATGGAGTCAAGAGCTACTAGATGATAAATCTTCAGGCCCTAATTAATGGCTTCTTTAGGGATTGCTTTTTCTTTAGCATCACACTATTCATCACCAGGATGGTAGATTGCCTAGAGAATGGGTTCTTCTCATTTAATGCACAAAGAATCCTTGCAAATAACAACGAAAAATTGAACTAATCAGCAAAAAGACAGGCTTGTCTCCCTTTGAATGAATTATGAAGCTCAATGGATCTCTTATATTGTTATGAGTTGTTAAAATGGGCCTTAATTGATTGCATTCTATGTTGCATTGACAGACCTGCACTAGCCCTCTTCCCATTCAATCTATTCATCTTTTTATCTCTCTCAAACATTATTTAAATTTTGAGTTTGCCGAGTTTCTTTGCTTTTTATCCCCAAGGCAAGATAGCTTGTGAGTATGAATCAAGGCTGTAGCTTTGCAACAACATTGTGTTCCAGATAGCGCTGTGCATCAGAGTAACTACGCTCCATCTCAATTGTCTGTTATTCCCATAACTTTACCTTCATTACTAGTAGCAGCATGGGTTTACCAATAAGTTCTGTGGAAGTGATTTACAGCAGAACAGTTTGGGGAATCTTTAAAATGAAGGAATCTATTCTTTATAGAGTCCTTCATTTTAAACAAGTTTAAAAAAGAGGGACTATTTCAAAACATTTCATAACAGTTTTAAAATGCTTCAGTAAGTACAAAAACTTATTTTTAAATAAAAGGTCAAGCCCATAGCCACATGCAGTTTTCACCATAAAGTATTTTTCAGTCTAGCAGCTTTTTAAAGTGAAGCATCACAGTAAACAATAACAGCTGAGTAGTTCAGAAGTGTCTTTGAAAGCAACCAACAGAGAAGCACCAAGACAAGTCATTGTTCCTGAACTTGAATTTGTTTATATTTTAAAAAAGATAAGAGATTTTTCTTAAAATTACATGCCACATTTGGACACGAGAAAGTCCGAATCAGTCAGCTGCTGATCTGTATAATGTCACAAATTAAGGAAGAATAGGGAAAACAAATTTGCAAACAGAAAAACCTCTATGAAATGTGACTAAATCAGTGAAAAACTTCTGCCCAACAGATCCAATATTTTCATATCGCATTTCCCAAAAAGACACCCACAATCTAAAACCTGTTTAAAGAGTAAAACAATATATATATATATATATATATATATATATATATATATATATATATATATATATATATATATATATATATATATATATATATACATATATATATATATATATATATATATATATATATATATACATACATATATTATATTATATTATTATATATTTGGGTGTTAAGTGACTTTTGTGTTCTCTTGAGCTGAGGTTTTTCAAATTACATAGTTTTAGAAAGCATTATAAAAACAAAACAAAAACTTCCTTGGCTCCTTATGCAAAGAAGCATTAGGACAAAAACAAAACAACAATGATTAAGCTTTAAAAATCAAATCCCCGTTCACTGTCTTTAATGTTTGTTGAGATGTAAACAACACAAAATATTATATATTGCTATAGAGTATTTGCACTCTTCTTTCATGCATCTTAATATAGCGTGTTTCTTTTGTAGGAAATCAGCTTCCATGTCCCAACCCATGCTCTTTCCCACAACATCATACATCTTACTAGTCTACAGTAGAAGTCCCTGCAGCCGTGACTCAGTTCTGTCGCCTCACAATGTACGAACACCAGATGCATCTTTATCATCTCTGCTTGGCAGCGAGGTGAACGCCAGGTCAGTCTTTATCACAGTACAGCAATGTTCAAATCCAAACACAAGTGCTAATTTGTGTAAAGAAAACAGCGGGAGAAAATACTGTCCTCACAAATATCCCTATGACAAAACACAACTAGAGATTGAAGAAGGAGGAAGAATTTCTCCTTCACTTTGCATCATTTCACATTTTGGAATCTAGATTTAGTTCTGCAAATGAAGAAACAACATATTTTCACAATCTTTGCCTTTTAACGTAGTCTTTAGTTGTGAAGTGGTTTCAGGCATCAGTCTTTATTTTTTTGCTGAAAGTCTGAAGGCCCTTTCTTGTTTCAACAATATTTCGATAAACACAACCCTTTATTTGACCTTCTACATTTTTTTTCTCTTTTACTAACTGAAACCCCATTGGCCTCTATCCAGTGTCAGAGACAAAGCAGTGGCCAAACAGGGACGTCATGTTGATTATTTGCCCCGAGTGACTCCACTGTGAAATCCAACAGTAACCCTGATTAATAACTCACCTACAATCTCACTTAGTATTGCTTCTATAACTTCAGTGCAGTTTGAGTGAAGCTATTGCTGCAGGGCATGCTTTTTACATGGCCTATCTATGGCTGTCCAGCAATTCCTCACTATTTCAGTATTAGTTACCTGAGGTGCAGTAGTCCATCCTACAAACTTTCATTATATGGCAGCTCATGCCACTTGAAAGATAGACATCTAAGTGAAAGTGACAGCTATTGTGTTCATTAATCTGTATTTAATGTTTTTTTATTAAACATTTTTTATTGTGCTGTTTTTCTGTAAATACCAAAATAAGATATAATAAAATTGTGACAAAAAAAGGGACTTCAGTTTGCCCGGTATTATCCCAGCCAGCACTATGGTTCCTTGACACATTTCATGGTTTCCAATAGATATGGCCCCCGAGGTTTGAAAAAGTCACAGTATCTAAACCACTAAAATGTTCTGTCAGACCTTTCCTGCAGTGTGAGCTGTTTTTATTACAAGAGATTGTGCCGCAACCTACCCATCACCACTCATCTGTAATGCTATTGTTTTAAAGGGTAGATTTTATATTACATAACTGCTGATGTCAAATTTCAACTAACATTTCAACAACATTCTATTTTTATAGGAGGCAGTGCAAATGGATGCAGAACATTCTGCCTCTAGATGCAAGGCACACAACCAATCTGAGAAACAAAGCATCACATTAGGCCGACCCTAATGTCAACAGTCTAAATCTGCTCAAAAGACTTTTTTTTAATTCAAATTGACATATTTTGTCACCCTGACATGGATTATGGTGTAACCTTCTGATATATGAGCCCTCTAAAGACCACAAGTGAAACTGGACAGTTTCAACAACACATTCATTAAAGCAAAGGCCATCCTTCACAAACAGTGAACTGATTTGTTGCAAAATTGTTACTTTTTTGTCTCTGATAGTGTTATTTAATTTTGTTGCACTCAAGAAAATCAAATACAGAGGGTACAATTATTGATGGCTTTTCTAATAATAAAGTTGAGCATCTTCTTATGCCCATGTCTTACTGTTTTGTCTTTCCTCAACAAACCCAATTTTTTAGTTATAGTTATTACTGTTACAGAAAATTTGGGTTTATAAAGTACTGTACATCTAAACTTCTTTCATTCCAACCACCAAGAAGAGTGACACCTACTTTTGTTTTCTGACAAATTCACAACCACATTATGTCAAAATGGCTGCCAGACAACAGTCCCTTGGTTCAAAATAGCCTGAGTTTTTCTGTCTGGGGTGTACTTCTGTCTGTTAAACAGTACACGCAGTGAGAGACAAGAAGGCAAACCAAGCTGTTCATTAGAATGAAATCCAATACAGCATTCCAGCAACAAATGGAGTAAAACACATTTTTAATTGTTATCGACTTTGTATCAGTTATATCTGACTGCTCTTAGCCATCACCTCGATGACTGTAATTTTTGATGGTTCTGTTCATCCATTCAGGCTGTTAAGACTTGTAGAGTGCTTTGTACCACAGTGTGATGTTTGTCTCACTTGAAGATGAGTGTTTGTCCAACCAGCTGACCATGGCCTCTCTGTGTGGATTTTGAATGTTATACTGTATAAATGAGTTTCTGTCAACATCTGCACCAAAGTTTCATTGTACCACACACAATATGGATAAACAATTCCCATTTTATATAGCTGCACTCCTAACATACCTTTTTATACCAGTCCAGTCTGTTTGATTTACTGTACTTTCTCATCACTTCTTTGTTGCCTGGATGAGTAAATGTCATATGTGACACTCGGTAACAATTTGTCGTGGGCTGAGCCTTTTTTGATGACATTTGACACATGTTTGACTCCAGCATGTGTTCAAGAAAAAACATATTAAAGAAGACTGGGTAGTAGGTTTGTGTGAAGAACAACTTGGCATCAAAGTCTCAAGTATAAAGTACAGTCGGTGCACTAAGGATCTTATTTTTATTAAATGTGTTTCTGTGGCTGTGAGTGCCTATCCTGCTCAAAAATCACACATCACATAATTTACAGTGGATGGCTTTATGGAAGGACACACATGAAGCAGCTCACGGTTTCCTGAACAGCCATCTATCAGTGTCAAAGCAGACCTGCTGCCATAAGTCAATGTGGTACTGGTGGCACTAAAGCAAAAAAAACATGTCCCCCGCTGCCTCACATTGACAAAACCTCAAACTGTTTCTTCAGAAGCAATTGTATGTAATGTATTTCTCGAAGTGTCTAGATAATGTGATTTGTATAGAAATGCAGCCAAACAAGTCTGTCTAACAATAAAGAGTTGCTTTATTTACCCACTTTACCGTTTGGCAACTGCAAAGACCATATTTAAAGACAAATGGTGCAATAAAGTACTGATGTAAATTTGCATTTATATGATGAGTTCTGGCAAGATGTCATCTCATGAGATGCTAGCATACCCTCAATATGTAGTAAAGTACCAGCCGTACCAACACACTTTATATTTACACAACATATTATTCTTAATCTCATGTTAAGATAGAAGTTTTTTTAATTTGACTCGATATTTAGAAGTAAAATGTTACATACTGTTCATTAAATAAGAAAGACATTATTATTCAGTAGAGAGTAGAGACCTGATATAATTGCAGCAACTCTGAATGCACTGAAAAACACAATTAATATCATTATAATGCTTTTCAGAAACGCAAGCTGTTTAAAATATAAACATAAACATCTGTATATTTATTATTTTTAAAACCACACTGAAATCTGTTCTCTTTCCCTCCTCAATTTCATCTGTTTATTTGTCCTTGAGTACTTTGCGAAAGTCCAAACTATTCCCAACACACTGCATTAACACTGGACTGTGAAGTTTTGTCAGGACCCAAGCCGCTCCTTTTGTCGGTCCAAAGCCCAACTGTTTGGTCTAAACCAGGCTCAGACCAAACAGCTGTATTCTATATCTACTGTAATGTCACACAGATATTATGCAATATCTGTGCACAAAATAGCTTTTCTTGGTTTAAGGTTACTTAAGCTTAAATGATTTAATTTAGAAATCCAACTGGATTGTCCTCACAATAAAAAGGAGGATGTGTGTTAGTTGTGTGTTCAGTCATGACACACAGAGCTGGATTCAATATGTCTGTTTATATTACAGCTATTAATCACATGGGGAAGCATGTTTTTTTTTCTTCTGTTCTCCATTTTGTTCTTTGGAATACAACAAATGTCACTTTTTATCACTGTGATTGTATGAATTTGTCTTACTTTTCATTAAACTGACAGCAGTGTGTGTTGTATGTAAATTTTCCAAATCCATCACTGGACCGAAGTCAAATTTCTGCTTTTTTTTGTTATGTCGTTAACATTTCTCAACAAACCACAAACACTGACATTTTGGTTTATTTATCAAATGCCAAACTACCACTGGATAGATTCTGCATCCGTATTGTCCCCGGATAATTAATTTTTAATGATTAATTTTGCTGCCCCTGCACCAACTTTCAAAATAGCTCTCCAAAGGATCACATCACACTGTGTGCAAACATCCATGAGTCATGTGTTAATCTATCGTAATTACTTTTCGTACTCCTCAAACCTTGCCTCCAGTCTCCATGTGAGATTTACATTTCTGTTGCAAGGTGAGGCTACTCATCACAAACCACATTTACAGCCCCAGCAGGAAGAATAGTAAGTACCTGGGCCGTTGTATCCAGCAAAATAATCAGTGGGGGGAAGAAATGCATGTGTTTAAACACAACATTTTAGAAAAATGATAGAAATAGGCTTGGTGGGTGTAAATTAGAAAATGCTATCATGCTTCTATTCACAAAGGAAATAAGCGTTTGACTTGAGCCTGATTACATTTTCTAGCATAATGCTTTTGCTGTTGAAATTAATAAAGTAAATGCAAAGGCCAATCTTATTTGACATAATGATATTTATTTGATAAATTTGAAATCTACTCAGGTATACAGGCAACATTATTGGATGCTTTGAATATATGTCATGAGAAAACTTTGTGAGCTTATTTTGCACAGTCTGCTGTAATGGATAAGCAAAAATGCATAGAATAATGCTAATAGTTGTGATTATTTTAAGTGTGATATAGGTGTGTTGTGTTCCTACTCATTAATAAAGGTTGTGGGAGACTACATGCAAAGTATGACCTGTCATAAAGTCATTTCAAACACCACTGCCCAATCTAAAAATAGTTATATGTTTTCATACAGGTCATGAGGGCTGGAAACTAGTCACGGTACAACGTGGGTGAGGACTGGACATTTGGCAGTTAATACAAGGTTTATTTACATTTAAGTAAATAAATGTAACAGATAAGACATTTAATTCTCCTGTTGATACACTATAGCCTTTTTCAAACATGTCCTTTGTCCACTGCAACAACGGTTAATGCAGTAATATTGACACAATGTTGATTACAACATGTAAGCAACATAACCATAAAGTGAAACAGTGAAAAGTAAAGCATAATCAAGCTGTGTACTCTGCTTACAGAACCAGCCACACAGCCCCTGCGGAAGAAAATCTGAGTGGATTGTGTGGCAGGCTCTCCAAGTAAAGACAGGATAACGTCAGGTGGAAAGGGCATGTGTCAGAGGACGTTATGGTGCGCATGTTGGCAGAGAAAGTTCAGTATTGGAGTCTGCATGTTATCCCTGCTCTATTGTGGGAATTGTTTGTTTGTTGACTGTTGCTGAGTTTTTAGGGGCGCAGTGACTCAGTGGTACTGTCGTTGTGTCCTTGGACAAGACACTTGACCCACCTTGCCTGTGGCTGTAACACTCGTGAATTGAAGCTTAATGTAAGTCGCTTTGGATAAAAGCGTCTGCTAAATAAATAAATGTAAATGTAAATGTAAATGTACACCGCTACAGTCTTTCTTAATTAGCTAATGCTTACTTGTAGCCCTTTGCACACACAATTCTTAATACTGAAAGGCAAAGAAAAAAAGAACAGCCCCAAAAGAGACATTCATTGTGATATGGAACATCATGGGAGACACAAAGCTTTTCAGATTAAAAAAAAATAGAGACCAGAATGTTCTGTCAAGATCTGAATCACAGTCATCACAGGGCAGTGCAAAGTATAATTTGCTTGCAATACCATTTGAGTCACCTCAGCTTAGTATTTTTATTGTGTGTCAGCTGTATTAACCTTCCCTTCAAATATGAATGCAAAACTAACCCAAATGAATATTCGTTTGTAAAGGTGCAAGGTACAATTTAACTAATTTTGATGTGTTTCCTCCCTTTTTTGTGATGACTAGCTTGTGTCCAAATGGGGATAGGAAGAAGAACCCTTTAATAGAGATTAAAGTTTAACCCTGGCATGTGACAAATGCACTGTATGGTATGAACAGAAAATGGAGTGTTTTAAACCTTGTTGAAAAGTGGCACTTTTGAGTGGAGATTTACAATGTGTGTCATGTGAGAAGGAAATGGCATGCCGTTTGATTTAATGGGAAATTGTTTGGTTCCACTCACACATAAAGCAATCCATGCCGCCGGTTTCTCATGAGCCTGAAAAGATGGAAATGACACTCCAACCCATAAATTTTACAATACTAGTAGACTTATTCTTTGTGATTTCACCCATTGATTTCAAGTTTTTATTATGATATTGGTGATTGTCACAATATTCTTCCTTTTTGACTCATTCTTTATGCCCATAAAAGTTCTGTGAGAAAAGACATCATTCACTTTAACTTTATTTTAAGTAAACAATAGTTTTAGGATGAATGTGTCATTCATAAATATCTTATTCTTATCAAATGTGGCATTAATTATCAGTTGTAATGTATTTTGAAGGATTATTTTACAAATGGTAAGCAACTTTGATAACCCTAAACATTTTGCACTGCACTTTTGATTGTCTCTAACCTCTCAGTTGATGTGGTTGTTCACTGTCAGTCAATTGTAAGGCTTTGAGGAGTATGAAAGATTATGCTTTAGCTAGTAAGTTTCTTTTGGCAGCTCCCATTTCAGGGGTTACCACAGTGAATAATTGCATGTTTAGATTTGCTTGTTTGCTGTTTTTTATGCTGGATGCCCTTCCTGATGGAACCTTCTCCATTTATCCAGGGTTATGACCGGCACAAGGCACACCTTGTGGTTTCTCTTCAGAGGAACCATACCCCCAGTCATCCAAACCACTTCACTGAGAAGGGGCCCAAAGGAAATGCTCTTTAATGGTCCTAATGCTTAAGATGTGTAAACTAAATATTGGCATATTTCGTGGAAGACACAAGATCAAATTCCCCAAAACTCTGATTAGCAGATTAGAAGAAGTTTGTGTTTAGAAAGTATGGTAAAAAGAATAATTAGTTTAAAAACAAATCAGTTTATGCTACTTTTTTTAAGAAAGACTCCAACCACTTCTTGTATATTTCTGTGAAGGTTCTCAGTCATCCAGGACATCTTGAAAAAAAGGTATAAGTAAAAGCATCTGGACTCAGTTTTCAAGGTGAAGACATTTTGTCTCTAATTCAAAGAGACTGGTAAGAGAGCTGAGCTTATGTCTTTAGAGGGAGGAGTTTCCCCTGAAACCAAACCTGATGGACCAGCCTGGTTCTCTTACCAGTTGATCTCAGAATTGATAAAGTCTTTTGCAATTAGAGACAAAAAAATAAATAAATAAACTTCTCGTATACTTTTGCTAGTTTGGGATTTGTTGGCTTTACTAGAATAATAGGTCTGTCTATGGAGCTTGCTGCTTCATAAAGTAATCCCATGTAGATGGGCCAAAAGAAAGTGGAAGAAAGATCATTTTAAAATCTTATTAATTGCCCATTAGATACCATTCCTTCTCGCCTTCTTGTAGAGGTTTGGACTACGCTCAGACCGTGCATTTTGGGTCTGATTGATTCTTTATTATTGTCCGGCTGTTTCCCGGGTGCGTTGGTGCAGGTCCTCATTAAACAAAACAATCTTGATCCCTCTGAGCTTTCCAAGTTTAGGTCCAACTCTAAACTCTCATTTCTATCTAAGGTTTTGAGAAGGTGGTGTATGATCAATTACAGTTACACCTTGATCTAAATGGGATAGCTGAGAAATTCCAATCAGGTTTTAAAGCACAGAAACTGCTCTTTTAAAAGTTTAATAACCTTGTTTTAGCTGTAAACTCTGCCAAATCTATTGCCCCATGTGCTTTTAGACTGACTGCCACATTTGATACTATGGTTCATGATATTCTTTTACCACTTTCAAATCAAACAGGAGCTTCTCAGTCCATTTTTGCCACAATGACACTAAACTTTGAGGTGCCTCAGAGATGAATTTTTTGCCCAATTTTATTCTCATTATATATGCTTCCCTTTGAGTACATTTTTAGAAATCACAACATTGCGTTTAATTCAGATTTACGGCCCTTATTCAGCCTTTAAATAAAACTATCACATTACAGTTCTGGTGCTTCAGCATTGTCTCAGGAAGGTGCAGGTACATTTATTTATTTCTTTAACCCTGAAATATACAAAACGGAAAATGTTGTATTTGGGCAGGCAGATTTTTGGGAAGTTCCATTGGTCTTTTGGCCACCTACTCATTTGCAAAGAACTTGGGAGTTTTCTTTCAATCTGCTTTTAAATTTGATAAGCAAATTAGTGTTGTTTGAAAACAAGCTTTATCCAACTCAGACTCCTTAGCAAAATTAAAGCCTATCTACCCCTGTGTGTCTTTGAAAAAGCAAAGAATGCCTTTATTACCTCACAGCTGGATTACTGTAACTCCCTTTACATTGGGCTGGATCAGACCTTTCTCCGGTGTCTTCAGGGAGTGCAAAATTCAGCAGCTCGCCTCTTAACAGGAAGCAAAAGACAGGAGCACATCACACCGGTACTGGTCTCTTTACTTTGGCTCTAACTGTTTTTATTACATTTTTATAACAAGACATACATTATTCACTACAAATAGGACAACTCTTTAAACAGAAAGTTGCATATCAATCTCTCGTATCTCTCCCCATCTCATACGCTTCTTCCATGCACACACACACACACACACACACACACACACACACACACACACACACACACACACACACACACACACACACACACACACACACACACACACACACACACACACACACACACTGGGGGCGCAGTGGCTCAGTGGTAGAGCGATCGTCCTTCAAATGGAAGGTAGGCGGTTCGAATCCCCCTCTCCCCACAGTTCTGTCGTTGTGTTCTTGGGCAAGACACTTAACCCCCTTCGCCTCCAGTTATGTTCCAGCTTTAACACTGAACACTGTACATTTGAACCTTAATGTAAGTCACTTTGAATGAAAGCGTCAACGAAAAATGTAAATGTAACACTGGTGATTGGAGGCTTTGTGTAAGTCGCTTTGGATAAAAGTGTCTGCTAAATGTAAATGTAAATTTTTGTTTTATGTGTTCCTGACACATCGCAGGGTGCAAGAAGGAAGGAGGGAAAATATTACAAAGATTTCTGTGCATCATATGTTATTGCATCTGTACAAATTATTGTACCACACTGTGCAATCAATAAATAATTGATCAGAAAAAAAATTTAAAATTATAATTCACTGAGGGAACCCTTTCTAGTTTGAGGTTATAAAGAACTTCCTTCACCCAGTGATCAAGTGAAAGAGGACTTTTAGGTTGCAATTTAAAATTCAACTTATTTTTTTTTTTTAAATGCTTAACTTCAATGGCCTAACTCTATCTGTCAGAGCTGCTGCAGCCTTACTCTCTGCCCATTGGGGTCTGATGACTAGCTTCTCCTGACAGTTACAAAATCCAGGCTCAGATCAGGAGGCGTCAGAGCCTGCTCAGTGGTAGGGCCCAACTGAGCAGGCTCAGTTGTGGAACTTGGCTTTTTTACCACAGCTTTAATGTCCATATAGAATTTATTGTTCTTCTTATCTGGTTTTATGACCATGTCTTGCCATTTTGTAAACTTGTTTTTATCTCTTGTACAGCAGATTGTTATAAACATGCTTTATAAATAAACTTGACTTGATATCATTTTTGTCATTTTTGAATTCTCAAATGTCTATTGTTTTTGTCATTGTAATTATGCTGTAGCATGATACAGTTTATGGTTATGGTTCAGCAAAAAAATGGTTGTGGTCATGCTTAATAAGAACATGCTAGACTCAAAAAGCACTATTTATACATTTCATAAATGCTTAGTCTAGTCAATATGCAGGCAGACACTGGTTGGAGAATAAGCAACCGACCAAAGAGTAACCTTACAGCCAGGCCATTCACAGCATCAAAATATTTGGAAAAGCAAACAGTAACTGAATGAAAAGGGCTATACTCTCCCACTTTCACTTGCTTGAGGATATGTTTGCATTTGCTTCTTTATAAAGCCAAGTTTGATGTCCTTTCATCCATCTCAAACACAAGCATTCATGTTGAAAAAGGGATTTAAAAGGTGTACTGCAACAAACATCACAGATGTCTTGCACTGAGAGTCCCAGTGTTTTTTTTTTCATGTATAAATGTGTTGACATGCAGAGGGAGTACACACCTTGAAACAACCTCAAATAACAGTTCATAGTCAATAAAAAGGAACCAAACAGAAAACACAACTTTGGGAACCTAAAAGTGTTCATTTCAATGCAAGTAAAACCAAGACTGCATCCTTGTGTAACCCTGGATGGCTGCGAATCTCCCTCACAGAACGTCTTTGAGTCTCTCCCAATGCAGCTGCCTCAACATGAGAGGAGCCGAATACGCAAATCATCCCAGATTCTGTTTGATGCATGACGTCAGAGGGAGGATGACGCTGGGAAACATCGGCTGCACAGTAGGTGTAAGGAGCGAAAACAAAATGCGGGGAGGGCAGACTGAGATAGGAAGTCCTAATATGACCAACAGAACCAGCTTTAATGTATCCTGCTGTTTATAAGGGTAACAGTGTTTTGCCCTAAACTTTGTGGTAATAGAATGCTTGGTAGTTTAGTTTCCCTTCCACTTTCTGAGAATTCGAAAAGGCTGACTTTTTAACTCAAGGCAAAAACAAAACAGTGAAAGAGTAGAGAAATAGTAGGATCTGATAAACGTAAATATATAGGATGCTGATGTTTAGTCTCTTCACAAGAGATGCAGTCAAAAGGTTTCACAGCAACAAAAGAGGCTGTGTTTCCCAAATATTTGTAAGATAGACCAGGTTAAACTGAACAAGGCATGTTGTCCTATTTGTGAGTGTATGGATACAAGTTCTACTTAGGAAAGTTGGTCGTTTACCACAAGCTATAGCATTGTGTCATTTTGCATAGTGTGGGACAACAAGCTTGTTTATGCGGGAAAAAGAGGGAAAATTCAGGACACCTGCTGAGCTGTGTAATACAACATATTATTATTATACAGACTATTATGCAAAACCGAAGAATTCCTTTGACATAGCTCACAAAAAAACATTGATAATCTCCTTGAACTGGCCTGTAGCAGTATTTTCCGTGCTTCTTGAAGAGAAATCAGTTTAGTGGGTCGCAGGTTTCGATTGTGGGCAGACCTGTTGTCGACCACAGCACTAGAGCTGTCAATCAAACTGGGCACTACTTGATTGATTAGCAGCTCTGCAGTGACAGTCTTTCCTTCTTCGTTATATTTGGACAAAAAAAGAGCCTGAGCTTTCTTCCTTTTTCTACAGCCAATCAAAATGCAGGACATAGACTCAATTTCCCGGACACGTGATTTATGTTTAAAATGCTGGGACATTTGGTTAAGCTAAGTGAATGCTATCTTTTGGCCACTAGGTGTGTGGAAACACGTGCTTTGAACAAAAACTATTGCAGTTTAACAGTCATTAATGATAATATACAGTATAGTCCTTCCAGTAACATTTAGCTTGTTGCCTATAGCTAAGCCACAATTTACTTGTTAATGTTCTCACACAATCAGTACCTGTTTGTTGCACTAAATCCTGCCCCAGTTGTGTACTGACAAAGTATGGCAACCTATCCAGTTCTGTTTGAAGAGCACATCCTCATTCAAATGTATTATATTATATTATATATCATATTATAAATAATTTAAGCTTTTCCACACTTTTTTCTTGTTTTACTTAAGGTTATGCATAGATTGTATTCCGAGCACTTGAAGTAAAATAAGCAGTCAACAATCCTGCAGGTGCATGAAAGGGTACATGAACAAATGTGAAATGATATGCAAACAGTTTTATTTAAAGTGCATGTTAACACTCAGCTAGGGGCAAATATGTTCAATCATCTTCAAAAAAATCATATACAGTCAAAAAGCCATTAATATTTTATATACACAGTCCCCCTTTTCCCATAAATCCATGCACACATAAGCATAAAGTATCCATAATTAGATAATAATGGGCTTACTAATTAATAGGTTATTAAAAAAATGACTTTGCCATATACATACTTTTAAAAGGCATTGAAAATGTTGATGCTTGTTCATGCTGTTGCTCCAGGACCAAGACTAAGTTGTTTTATTGGATTTTTTTTTTTTTACGGCTTTTCTCATCTTTCTTCTATCATGTGCTTCCCCTGGACTTTTTTCCTCACTTTCCACTCCACTTTCAGATCCATCTCTCTTTCTCAGCAGCACAGATCAGATATTTATTATCTGCCCAACCCCCCTAAAAGAATCTGCCTACCAGCTCTGAGAAAGAAGTAGAAGAAGGGAGGAGGGTTTACGGAGGGCTAAATTAGATTTTGGCAGGTATTATCCATTTTGGAGATGTATGGATGTCCAAGGACAACGACGCCGGCAGGGTAAACAATGGCACGTAAAAGGCAGCCCGGATAAGTAAAACAAACACAACAAATAGAGCGTCATCAGGTTTGTGGACACAGTGAGGGATGAGTTGTGCGATGGGATGGATATCTGTGGGACATCAGTGGGAAGCTGCTGGATTAGTAAATGATTAAGATGCAAGGTTTATAGCATCATTGTGCATCTGGTCAAAACAGCAAGAATTTACCATGAGATTTAAGACAATGTGTGCAACAATTTTTCCTAAATGTGCATTGTGTAAAATATTGCAGTATATGTATATCAAATTTTTGTTTTGGACAGAGCATTACACAGTCTATTACAATCTTAGCATTCTTTTAATCTTGGAAAAATAGGCTTTTAAAGCAAGGGTTTTTTTTGTTTTGTTTTGTGCTGTGTTTCTCACACAAATGCACCTCTTTTGCTGCCCTCACTGAATGAGAGAGTGGAGATTGGATATAAAAAAAATTGCATGATGTTATCCGTGCTTTTACGTGAGTGTTGTAGAGGTGGTGTTAAGAAGAAGAAGGAAGAGGACAGTACATGCTTTAAGTGAGTAGCCAGCAATTAGTGATCTCACCGTACAAACAAAGGATATAGCACCACCTTGTGTAATAATATATTGGTGAGATGTCTAAGTTTGAATAATCTGAATCAAATCTTACCCTAACAGGAGAATGTTAGGGTAAGAGCCAAAGAGACACTTTTATTGAAAAGAACCGATCCACAAGAACCAGCTACCTTAAAAGAGCGAAAATTTCAAAATCCCATCTCTACTTCAGAGGTCAGAAGTTGTGCTGTGGGAAATTTTCCAAATATACCTATATATTCCTAAAATGCCTAACTTAGTTACTGGAAATATATTGCTAATTTTGAGTGACCATGTAAGACCCATTCAGCTAACGACTTACAGGCCAACTGAATTCCAGATCTCCCCTTATCAGAGTTTAGTGTTCTCATGTCTTTCAGATTTCCCACTTTCTCTTTGTGCCTGAACGCATCATTGGTTACATCATCACTGATGTTCTCTGCGTCAGATTGACATAGTAACTTATCTGTTGACAGTGTGCCTCGGGAAAAGTAGGACACTCGTTTGTACACTTGTTCAAAGTTGAAAATGAGGGTTTTGTTAGAGTAAAGTTGTGTTTACAGTCCGTTATCTGCCTCTGATTTAGATCCTAGAGCAAGCCTTTAGTGTGCATCTGTATCTGCACAAACACACCCTCACTTCAGTTTAATCACCCAACAGCTTATTGTAACAGGAGTCATCTGTGAAAAGATAGACCTTAAGATGTCATCTAAGCTTTATTATTAAGAATTTTAATAGATGAGAAGGATAAGCCCACAGTGGGATTTTGGACAATCACAGCTTCTTTCCAGTAAAAGGAAGAGCTCTAAGCTACGGTTTATTGTAACATATTAGTTGTGTCATGGAAAATTGATCTGGTTTTACTTTAATTTAAATAAGAGAAGCAGAAAAGGTTACTATGCTGCTGTTGGGACTGAGTGAGGGACGGCAAAATCAGGCTGGGCAACTTTAGGCGTTTAAATAAATTATAAACCTGGATTCAGAAAATGTGCTTCATCTTTGACTCAGGCTGACCTATTGTTCCTTACTATATTGTTCTTCTTTTTGACCATCTTGAAAGACAATTTTTTTTAATCCCAAATATATCTATAGGACGATAAATTCACGAGACAACTGTGAAAATCCACATGATCTCTGATCATGTGGATTTTATAACAAAAATAAAGTTAACACCTATTCAAGAGTGTGCAGTCCACCAGCTCGTGCAGTCTCCTGGAAGGCTGTTAATTAGGCACTGAGCTAATGTGTTGAAACGCCAGCAGAGTGGAATAACACACTTTACAGGGAAAAAAGAGCACACAAATGTATGACAGTGACAGTGTTTTGATTTCACCCAAGGTGTCTTTTGACGATGGCTTGTGCCTCCTGCTTCTTGCCCTGTTCATCCACACCACCCCCGCAGCTTTGTGCCTTCAAATACAATTTCCCTCGGTTTCAGACAAGAATAAATTCACCCTAATAGGTTTGTCAAACTGCATCTGTGTGATTAATTAGAATGATTCCCTTCTCGAGCATCATCATTTCTGCCCCATTATAGGCAGTTCATTGGCATGTTATGTGTGTTGTGATATGATGTTCACGTTAAGCAAGCGCGGTTCTTGGATGAACACAGCAAACTGGAAACCAATAATTAAATTGCCACATTAATAAACTGCTCTTGGGAAATTGCAGGGCTGTCATCGTCAAGTCCAAGCTCAAACAATACTTGTGTGTTTTTGTGTCAAGCGTGAAGTGGTGTGCACTGACCCAATGACAACAAAACTTCCTTTGATTGATTCATGTTTTTCTTGTTTCTTCTTGAACATAATTACAGCAATAGAGACACAACTTACTTCAGTTTTCAGAGTAAAGGTCAAAGAAAGGTCACCCTCCTCACAAAAGACACATTCTGTCTGCTAAACGTCCATGGTTGTAAAACTATAATGTTTAATTGGTTAATCAGCATTTATTAAATAATAATTAAAAATCAAAGGAATTTGTAGTTTTGATAAATCCTTCAGAAAGGGACACTACAAATGGTTGATGACTAAATAATGCCACAGCTGGTTCAGACCAAAAAGAAGCGCTGAGGCAAATAATAAATAAATGAAAGATAACTTCTGAGAAATAAAGCCACAAGATGAGTCAACTGGCCTTCAAAAATCAGACATGACTCTGGTGTGAATGACGCACTCAGAAATTGCCCATTGCACTTCCTCAAACCTTGTTCCTGTCTGATGTAGTGGCAGCTTCCCTGCCTGTCACTCAGACACACACGTAGACTGTCTATGACTATTCTCATTCCAATTTCCAAGCGACACACTGACTTATCTTAGCTTACACCTGAGTTGAGCTCTGGCACCTCTCTGTTTAACAGTAAGTTCCCAACCACAGAAATAACATAAATGGATTTTTTCTTTTATTTTTCACTTTTTTAAATCTTTTGCAAAAAGTACAATTCATGGGGGCCCAGTCAAAATAGAATCTTAGAGAAGTCACAGCTTTAAGTATAATGACATCTTTGTTTTGGATTGGGTTAATTTAAAAACAGTATTAAAGGCTACACATTGTGTTAGTGTTAAGTTGTGGTACAAATAGGATATTTATTTTAAGAACCATAACCTGCTCATCTCATTTGTTATAGATTTGTTTCTTTTGTCAATAACAATAGTAGGGCTGGGTGATAGATAAATAATAAAAATGACTTGTTTTTTACGCTGTCTGCCCTAAAATGGCAATTGAAATTAAATTAATTTTTATGTTTAGTGCCAAAACAAAACAACATTAGCGAATACTCAGCAGCATAAATACAGTATAAGATCATTTACACCTCATAATCTTGTTAAGAGATGCAAGAAGATCTTTGTTAAATTAATGTTAAATTATGTCAAATTTGCACAAATCAACAAGTCTACAGTGCGTCATACAGACACTTTGTGTTTACTTCCATTTTCTCCCACTTTCCAAAACGAAGGCATTACAGAACTAATGGGACTACCTTCCTCTGGGAATCATTAGTCATATTTAACTTCTGCAGAGTAATTCTGGCTATAGCTGCTCTTTGTGCTATCAGCAGCTCTAGCCTCCACAGTGCAGCAGTTAGAGCATCCTTTTTCCATTTAATACATTCACGTATGACCTGCAGATATTAAAATACAACCTCACACTGTGCAATCTAGTCTTTTTAGCATACAATCCAAAGGCTGTAGGGTAATATTATCCAATAGACATGTTCGACTCTACACATTTCTATTCCAGTTTATGATTTAAATGTGTTAAGGACAGCCATCCCATTACGTATACAGACATAAATGGCAGGTTTGGAGATTGAAAGCAAATATCTGCTCATGTGTAAAGTGGACAGCACACAGTACAAACACATGTCTACCAAGCTGAAGCCTAGCCATGCAATATATTTTTTCTCAGAGTTTGGTTTGGAAGGACTGAGTGCTTGTTTGTAAAATTCATTGGGAGGGCACAACCCAAGAGACACTGGAGGCCTTTTGCAAGAGAAGAGGGAGATAGGAAATCGAGGATTTCCTAGGGGCTAAGTCAGTCATCACAGAGCCACATTGGAGAGGGAACTTCGAAATTCCACTTTGTCAAGGGATCTACTTTCATTTGGACACTGTCAATGTCTATTTCAACAGCTATTGTCTCCACTGGAGGGGGTTAATAGAAGAGAGCTGAAGAATCAATAGTGTGATTAGAAACTGGAAATGTGAGTCTCCGAATGCCTTTAAGACATGAATGTTCCAACCAACTGATGAAAGGACTTACTATGCTTTATAGAATAGGTGTCAGGTTTTAAAATTGTTACTAAATAAAAAATAAAAGCATCTTCAAGAAGTATTCAGAACAAAGTTTTCACTCATTTTAAGCTTTCCTTAAAGACAATGGTAAAGGTAAGGCAATGCACAAATGTATCTGGCTACAATCCTTCAACAGACAGAGATTAATTTTTTTAAAGCTTGGAAAATAGTAAGAGGTTTCCATCGAGCGGTTATAGCATGATGACACTCACATAGTTTTAACAACGATCGATGGCCTCGCTATATATTTAAGCCATGTCAGATCAATATGGGAGATTTACTGAGACTTGTGTTTCATGGTGCAACACGGCGTTCATTGAAGCACGTTATGAGCCTACAAGCTCACAGTGAATAATACACACTGTCCAACAAACAGAAAGCAACTGGTTTGATTTGAATTAATCCTAAATGCTGTGTAGTGGGCAAATACATTTGAGTGTTGGCTTGTGTGTGTGTTTTATATCCTGATGTTGGAAGCAAGTTATTGCTATACACGCGCTTTTCCCCTAAACAATATATATATAAATATATATATAAATGTTCAGCAAATGTTCAATGTTCAACCTGACTATGTAGTGAGGTACATATAACACAAAACAATGACATCAATCCTAATGAGAAGTATAGGTCTCACATAAGCCAGAGTTGGTGAAAAACTTTAAGAGTAGTCCAAAGATGATCATAATGGTCTTCTACAAAATGTTTATGAGTGTTGTACCTTGAAATGCTTTGACTGCTAACTTCCTGCAGTCTTCTTCAGTCATGTGATGTGACAATAGGTGTGTTGAAGATGAACTGTGCCTCACCTGGATTATAGACAAGAGCAGGTGGGGAAAAACGGCTGCGTTTAAGTCGAACAGTTCATGGACAAGATCAGCGTGGTTTGGCTTAGATTATGCAGCCTCTCGTCCAAAGTACAGATCTGCTGTGTACTGAGAGTATTTTCTCAATAAAACTAGTTTATGAATGCATTTTTTCTTCAAAACCTGTGTTCAATACATCCCTGAATGAATCTATTTATGATACCGCTGATTGTACTAGTTTAATTGTTGAGTTGTGAAAGCATTAATTTTGAAATAAGATGAATCCATCTCAATAAGTTGATTTTAATTATTTGTTCTCCACATTTGATAAATGCCTAAACAAGTTTGTAAAGGTTCTCAGTCATCCAGGTCATTTTAAAGAAAAGGTAAAAGCAAAAGCATCTGGTTTCAGTTTTCAAAGTGAAGACGTTTCGTCTCTAATTCCAAGAGACTTTATTAATTCTGAGATCAACTGGTAAAAGAGCTGAGCTTTATCTCTAGAGAGAGGGGTTTGACCTGAAACTAAACCTGATTGACCAGGCTGTTCTGTTCTCACAGTCGTTAGTCATGAAAGGGAAGTGTAACTCCTGATGCAAGAGTCATTAAAGGCTCAGGAGAGTTATTAGTGACACTGCTCCATTCAGGTGTTAATCTTCTAGAGTCAAACTGTTTTGATTGAAGTTTTAGAACACTGTTATAAATACTAGGCAACATGAATCTGAGGCCACCTCCTCTGTTCAAAGAGGGCTTTTCATTTTAACAAAAATGAAGGCTTCCTTCACACCTCTCTCAAACCATCTGGCCTCACTGGACAAAATTCGGACATTACTTTCCTCAAAGGAATGCCCTTTCTATTTCAGAATTGATAAAGTTTCTTGGAATTAGAGGCAAAACGTCTTCACCTTGAAAACTGAAACCAGATGCTTTTGCTTTAACCTTTTCTTCAATGCATACACAGTTTACACCGGTTTGTTGTGTAGAATAAAAAAAAATGAATGAAGGTGCAACTGCAGCCGCCTGGCTCAAAATCTACGTCCGCCTTGGTTTCACAATATTACCGTTGCTGGCACATAGGTTACGACAGAGCAAGTTCTCGGCAACTCAGACACATAACCAACCGGCATGCACTGCACACCAATCAAAGGCAATCATATTTGCACAGGCCTGGCTCATCTTGAACGCACTTTGTGACTTGTCCTGTGAGCTGATCACATAGATTTTGTTGTCCTACCTGCAGCACCCCCGTTGTCCAACTTCTTTAGAACAGTCCCAAGTCTGAGACAGTATACACCTCAGTTTCCTGTCCTCTGGGCTTGTTTCTGATGGTGTTTCTTCTCCTCTGAAGAACTCAGTGGCTCAAAGAGCTTCCAAAAACAGAAGAAGAGCAAGTAGTCAGTTTCACCTTGTATCTAATGGTCCTACAAAAAAAAACCTGGTTCTGTCCTAGCTGCAGATTGATGAAACACTGACATCATGTTAAATATCAGTTTTTACCTGTGTTCAAATTGTAACTTATGTGTAAAGTAATGTTCAATGTTGTAAATATTATGTGTTCCCTAGTTTTGTTGTGAAGATTATTAATTTATGAAAACATAAAGCTTACAGCTCAGAAAATGGCCATCCTCTTAACTTTACATAGATCCACATGTTTATCTTGTGCCTTATTTCCCTGCATCAATCTCAAACACACACAATGCTCAATATGAACCTTAATTGTTTGCCTGGGACCTAAACACAAGCCGCTGTGCTGCATGCTGATTGAGCCCCTGGGACACAATCGGTCATGGTGATGGAGGAGTGCAATGCAATCAAAGAGGCAATATAGACGCCCCAACACATAGGGAGCGTAATTCTTTTTCTAATGCTGTAATAACTGGAGAGAAGGACACTCATCAGACAATCATTTTGTCAGTGAAGTCTCTAGAGTGTTCACAAATTCTCAGTGCTGAATGAGAAAACACAGCACACCACCACAACTCACACACGTTGTGCTCATACGTTTGCGTACCCTAGCAGAATTTGTGAATTTTGGGCCATTTTTCAGAGAATATAAAGGATAACACAAAAATGTTTGTTTCATTAATAGTTAGTGGTTGGGTGAAGTCATTTATGGTTGAACAAATTGTGTTTACTCTTTTAAATACTGACATTAGAAACTACCCAAATGACCCAGATCCCAGATCAAAAGTTTACATATCCTGGTGATTTTGGCCTGATAACATGCACACAAACAGGTTTAAATGGTCACCTGTGAGCTGTTTACTTGTAATCAATGTGTGTGTGTGTTTAAAAGGTCAGTGAGTTCTTGGGCTTCTGACAGATTTTTCATCCAGTGCTGCAGTAACATTGGATTTACATAGCACTTTCTTCACCTAGTAGGTACTCAAAGCACTTTTACATTAAGCTTCCATTCACCAGTGTTACAGCAGGAACACAACTGGAGACAAGGTGGGTTAAGTGTCTTGCCCAATGACACAACCCTAGTATGAACTGTGGGGAGAGTGGAAATCGAACGGTTAACGAATGACCGCTCTACCACTGAGTTACTGTAAACTTTTTATCAGAGTCATTTGGGTAGTTTCTGTTGTCATTATGATTCAAAAAGAGTAAACACAATTGCTTGACAATAAATGGCTTCGCCCAAACAGTAACTATGAGTGAAAAAGTTTTTGTATTATCATTCAGATCCTCTGAAGTTTTTTCAGCTTATCAGTAACTGCCTGTGTGGTCCATAAGCATTCAAAGTACAGTGTTGTGTTAAAACATTATTGTTAGAAAATTATAAAGGGCTATGTCTTTTAACACATTCTCTAAATTTGACTAGTTTATGTGCTTGTGCTTGTATTTTCTAAATTATATATACGTATGTTTTATAACATGCAGCTAATGTATAATTTAATTACAGACCACACACCACAGATGCACAATGACTCCACCCCAAGGCAGAAATTTACATAGATTCTTGTTTTTTTGCCTTGATTATTATTAATTTAAACATACATTAACTTTCACTGTATCCACATCCACAAACACTTACAAGAGGGGTTAAACAGCTTTTTTTAAAAGGTCACTTTTAATTACATCCAATCCTTATCCCTCTCTGAGCTTGGAAAACAATTACAAGTTAATGGAGGAAGTCACAGAGAGAAGCTTTTTCAACAACTACAGAATAAGGTGTTACTGTCAATTGGGGGTTTTGGATAGAGAGTCAGTTCAGTTCAACTGGCTTTATTGTGAATGTGTTAAATTATACTTTTTTCAGTGAGGTTACATGCAAATTTTTGCTTTAGTCTATCTATATTCGGACTTAAAAATGCTTTTGAAAATCTTATTTTCTGATATGAATGGCAGTAATTGCAATTTTTTCTGACTAACTGACGTCAATAATGTGATTCTTAGTCAGACAATTTCTGCATGTATATGGCTTAGCCAAGCTGAGGTTTCACTAAACATTTTAAACCAGATTTATTGAGTCATATTATGACACAAGGAAACAAACTAACCCTAAACCTAGAAAGGTTTAGTGAGCTACGCATTTTAGACCTACAAATATGTAGTGTATATCTCTCTGGATGGCGTAGTTGCATAGTTTGTTCACCTCTTAGCTTGTAAAGTTAGAGTGTTAACTTAGCTATTTATAAACGAATATAAATAAACGCTATAATATAAAATGAATGATTACAGGGACAGTTTATTTGCTGCCAATGAGTCAGGTTAACATCAGCCAGTTTTTGATATTTTGCCAAAAGCTTAATGCTGTGATGACATTACCACATGACCACATAAGTGGCGTGCTGTAGAATCAATCGTTCAATTATTTTCTAATCATGTAAACTTAGACAAAGACAGCCCTCTAGTTAAACAACTTAACCGAGTTATGCTGTTTGTGTCTAAAGAAGTGTGACATGGGGTCTGTCTGCTTACATTTTATTGTTTCCTTTTTGGTTTTTTTTACATAATTAAAGATGTTATGGAGCACCAGTATTTATATTTATATATATTTATATATAGATAGATAGATATATATTTCAGTTTACGTTGTTATTTTCTGTCTTTTTTTGTCTTTGAGTTGTTTTGCCGTGTAAGCAGAGTTAGCTAATGCTGGAACAGAAAGTTTATTATAGGGCTTGAATTGAATCGGTCTATATTCAGACCTATAAGACCTATATAAAACATATTTTATGGTCAGTGTAATACCGAAGTCAATTACTGGAGCTGAGTCCCCCTTATTTTTCTTTCTAGTCACTACCAATTGGCCAATTAGAGCTAATCATTTTCACAGACCAACCATCTCGACGTAATGAGCTCATCATGAGAATCCACTCTTTCTCAATCAGAACTTCACGCTAGGCTATATGTATGTAATTATTTCCAAAATTCAAGCATGACAACTCAATGTACTTGAAATGAGAGCAAGAAAAGAACATAAAAGTTTGATGTCTACATATGAAACGCTACAGGCAAGGTTAAACTAAATGTAACGTTTCTGATGTTTACGTTGTTCTTCTCTCAGTGGTATCAAGGTAATTGAATGCAACGTGTAGTGTATCGTCTTGGTCCTCAGTTTTCATATCACGTCTCATTTACTTCTACTTCCCCGTGTTAATTTTATTATTTTAGCTTAATGTATCCAATTAATCTTTGTCTTAAAGGAGGGTCTGCTAAAATGATAGTGACACATCAATAAAGAAACACATTAGAATTTGTACCTCATTAGTGCTTGTCATATCTGAGTAGATGGTTGATACTTGTATTAATAGATACATTCATAGAGAAGTAGAGTAAGTATCACTGTTGGTGTATTTATATCTATCGTTATATCTGTAATATAAATTTTGTATCTTATGATGCACCAAAGCGAAATATAGTTTGAAAATGTAATTGTTGCAGCCAATAACAAAATAAAGTATTACAATAATAATAAAATAATAAATATAACATGCATCTCGATTTAAGGATGATACTTTTACTGATGGTTTTATGATGTTTAATTCTTTACGAACCTTTAACCTTCACAATATCACCAACGTAAGAGCTGAAAAGTATACAAAACATGTAACGGATCAGTTTACACTGTACTGTCCTACATTTGTGCAAAACAGACATAATTAACAGACAAAATGCTCATATCAAGCTTGTTTAACATACCTTTTGCCTCTACAAAGGGGCTGTAAATACTAATAAACGTTTACCATGGCTCCGTGACGAAGTTATTGCCTTAATTGGTCTAAGCTACATACTATCAAAACTGCACTAGCAAAACCGGAAGTCAACCATTTCCAAACAAAAAATTCAAAATAAAAGACAATCACTTTTTTTCCTGAAACAAAATATATCTATGGTTATTTCCAATAAATATTAATAAAATGTAATAAAAAGTTATTACCTTATTGGACCAAATGTATTATTACATTATTGGTTGCTTTACACCTCAGTTTTGGATTTCTTCATTACGTAATTTCACTTTCACTATTAAACACTTTCTCAGTGCAGTCAAAAATTTGTCTTACAGTTTTATTACCACAAACTAAAGATGATGTGTTTATAAGATGCCATCTTTTGCCACATTCAGTCTCCATAATTCTAAATTTTACCAGAGGGATACTAATTGGATTAACCTAGATAAAAGAAAGTGTCACTACAGTATATTATTAGCCTGGCCAGCCAGACTGCTTACTTGTTGTATTGCATACACAGAGAAATTGGTCTGGGATTGCGGAGTTTGAACGGGATTTCAAGGCGGGACGTTCACTGAGTAAACCAATCAGAAAAAAACACGGATGAGACGTAAGGAAAGTTCCAGTTGTCAACAAACCACAGCGTATACTAGCATGGCTTTCGGAAGAGAAAATTGTCCTGCTCAATATGACACGAAAGAAAATCCTTGCTACAATTGGCCTGGGAAGAAAGAGCCGGAGCAAAATACAGAGCAGATGGACAATCCCAAAACAATTACTCTGGGTATGCAATACAACAAGAAATCAGTCTGGTTGGCAAGGCTAGTATATTAAAGAATATTGGTTGGTTCAGTGCATTTCTTTAACTGAAGATCTCTAACCATACACTGTGACAATGTGTGAATGGTTGTGCTCCCAGGTAGCTACACATGCACAGAAAAGCAATTGTTGATGCTTGGATGCACACCCCATTGCCAGACAGATCTGCCGTGTCAGATACAGGTGCTACACTCACCTACAGTAACCTGCTGCCTGTTCAGCCGCTGGAGGAGACATTTTCTGGAGAAGAATCTGGGGCGAAGGCGAGGAGTAGAGAAAAGGATTACCTTTTCCTCTTGCCTTCACACTGCGTGGCTACAGCTGAAGCTCTGGCTATGTGATGCCAAAGGCTATTCTCTCCATCCTCGGAGCTTTTTCTCAAACCAGTCACCAAAGAGAATCAGGGCAGAGCCTACATTTTCAGGTGGATTAGCATCACCATGACCATTTAGATTTTTTCAGGGTTGGCCTGGATACTTGGATTTGTTTGATTTTCCTGTGCAATAATTTAGGCTTGAACTCTGTTGTGCCTATGTGATTTAGTGACTATAATGTTTTAAGGTGTTAAAGTTGAGATTGTCTACCTGGATTCTTATTGTTAGCAATGCTGGACATTTATTTCTCATTTCTGCATGATCCCTATGCTTTTTGATTTCTAATTGTTGCTACAGATTAAACCCACCAAGCAGAGATCAACGAACTGTATGCCATTTAGATTCACCAAATCACCTTTTCCTGCATGTCAACATGGAGAGGCTGAGCATGTCATCTTGATCAAAATGTTAGTGTTGTTCAATGATTGATCCATTCATCTTCTACCTGTCCTGTTATGACATGTTTTGGCTTTAAATTTACTCATTAATAAAAAGGGGGATTGTTAAAACAGGGCCTCATACAGATAAAGTCAGTAATAAAGGAAGGCTTACATTTACATACATGTCAAGTCTTGAAATTTTATTATCCCTGTGGGATAATGCACGTAATGCACTGCACGTTTTGATGTTGGTGGAGGAAACCGCAGTAACTGGAGGAAACCCACCGAACATGAAATCTCCATTCAAGTCCATCAAAGAACTTGAAGCACAGTCTTTTTTCACTTTACACACATTCTTCACGAAGAATGAGGGCAGTTAAGAAATACTTTATTTTTGAAGATAAATCACTATTGGCCTAATCTGGGACTTACTGTGTTTTCTTTAGAGGCCACATTGCTGCATACTGCACCTTTAAGTTCTTTCAATTTGGAGACATCACGATACGCAAAGTTCACATATAGGCTTTGAACTTTGACTTATGCAGTTCTTAGCCTCAGGTTCCATGAAGCTTAGTGTGTGAATTGTATCAATATATTTCAATAGAATGATAATTTATCTTTAGTTTAATGCGACTGAGAACATAGTGTGCTATAAATGGCTATAAAAAATATGTGTGGGTGAGTCATCTCATTCCTAGAGGCCCATGCACATCTAAGCACATAAACACGCTATTTATTTTTCCAAAGACGCAATCAGGTCACACGGCGGTCTTAACATGTCTCCTTCCTTCTCTCAGTTCCTGGCTTTTTTAAACCTGAAGGGGTTCTATCTTCAGAAGAGCAGATCGATAAGAGGGCACTTCAAAGTAGTGTCGAATTCAAGAGGTTCTTTGAAAGAAGCTGGAGGCAATGGCGCTTTATGCACGCATCATTCTCTTGCATCAGCACCAATGCAATGGCCAGTCTCTACCGTAAGAGACGTCAAGTAAAATGTACTATCTGGTGAGGAAATCATGTAGACACTAAAGGTAAGAAAATGGCAGTGGGGAAAAGTGCTCAGGAGGGGAATTTGAAAAGAAATGTGAAAAAGAGGTAGAGGTAGACAAGGAGACAAGACACTTTCAACAGAGAGAGAAACACAGACTGTGTTGAGGTCAAGAATAAAAAGAGTTTGAAGTAGTTTAAACGTGCAGTATAATATTTTTTTTAATTATTATTGGATTTAAGTAAAACTTTTTCATCACCTTATACAAGAAAGTTTTTCTAAATTAGCATCTGGACGTAGGTTTAAAGGTTAAGGCGTTTCCAGAGAGACCTCCACACACATATGCGTTTGCATTTTATCAAACTAGTCATGTGGGTAATAAAGGCTTTTTACCGGTCACCTTTTTGAGTGCCTTAGTACACAGTTTTTTGCACCTCCACATGTTCATCACCTAACAGCATATTGTAATATTAATGAATTGTGAAAAAAGGACCTTTCCAGACATCATCTAGGCTTTAAGAGATGTCAAAGTTTATCGCATTATGATTAGCTTCGGTCGATCATATGCTCGCACAGAATGAGGACTTGAAAACGGTGTGCTCCCATTGGCTAGTTGGTCAACACGGTTTGTCGGCCTTTAAATTAGTTGTTACGGTAAATTTTGAGGCAAAGAAATTGGTGTTCTGTCAAGTCTAAGGAACAATTTAGAAGGATTAAAATGAGAGACAACCAAGGACTGTACACCCCTCTAAACAGAGATTCTGGAGAACAACAACTTGAAACAAAAGGGTAAGGTAACTTTCCATCAGGTTCACTGGCTCTGCAGCTGTGAGAGAGGAGTAAAATGTAACAAATCTGTTCTGTCTTGTTTTGTGTTCCTTTAATCTTGACCTTGTTTATGTACTAATCTTTTTTCTCCTTGGTAAGTTTTGTAAAAATCGCTGTATGCTAATGTTAGCCTCACATCAACAGTCTTGTGTTTGCAGAACATTTTAACTTTTTATGCACTAATGCATAACAGAGTTATCTGTTTTTTTGCCCGATATAAACTGATATGATTAATTAATTGATAAAATAAAAGTCATTTTACTTTTTGTGGTTGTTGTGGTTGTATTATGTATCTTCTGTCTGTGACAGAACTGAAGAAACAGCAGCTGATACTGTTCAGAGCAAGAAGTTAAAAATACTCGCATTAAACTTTTCATGTGCTGATGTGCTGTATGATGCTGACGGATCTATTATTAGGCCTTATTGTAATACTTTCTTGTGTATTAAAATATAGGCTATATTATAGACAATGAGTATGGTTACAGTATGGTTATATGCTGTACGCTGTGTATATTATGAAGACTTAATCTTAAGTGATGGCTATGTTTTATAAGCCTTATATTAAGCTATTATTAGATCCTATTATACTTCTAAGCCCCTACAGTTGTGATGTCCCATTTCTTAAAGCCTATAATATCAGCCCTAATCCTTACCACTTCCTTTGGAGGGCCAAGGGGTACAGAGCTAAAGGGGACGGGTAGGGGTAAGTTAGAGAAGTGGCAATGGGCCTTAGATTCTGAAATAGAGAGTATCCTTACTGGTAACCCTATGACTAGGTTAATGCAGTGACAAATGTTGCAAAGTCCATTGGCTCTCCACTGACAGAGGTTGAGAACATTTACATGACCTGCAGCTAGACATGTGACCATCCTGCACTACCATGTACTTTTTAGAACATCCTCAGGCACAGAGAAAAGGGGCTTAGCCTCAGACTATACTGCCTCAGCCTCAAACAGCATCAGAAAGCTTGTTGTTTCTATTTTTGGTGCAATTTTTAGGAGTTTGTGTGAGTTAATCATGTTACCACAGGGGCAGATAGGCTTTTTACGCAGATGACAAAACTGCAGTAAAATAACTCTGCATGGCGCTAGTTTGTTTTGTTGCTGCTCTGCGTCTCTGTGTCGTCACGTGACTCAGCAGCACGTGACGACACGGCGACACACACAGAGTAATGGAAGGAGGTGGAGTGGAGTTGATAACTGCACCTGGCTACTGTTAAATTTACCTCCACTCTGTGGAGTAGCAAAGGAGGGGCATGAGTGTGCATCTATGTAACAATAACAAAAAAATTAATGCTCCCCGGATCCCATCAAAAAGAGACATTCAATAGCTTTGTTGAATTCATAAATGTCACAACCTTAAAAGTTGTGTTTTCTGATGCCGTTCAGTCTGAGTCCATGTTGTATTTCTATCTCTTATACTTTCTATAGTTTGTTGGCATGTCTTGTCTTTTTAGTATAAAAATGTATTGCACCTTTTACAATGTTTAAAGTGTCTATTGCACTTGTGTTCATTGTACTTTTAATGCATATAACAAATAAACTTGAACAATAAATAATTGGATGTGTGGAATGGTAAGTGCAGAGCCGAGAGGTGATATACAATGAGCTTTGAAACAAGCAGATTAAAAAGAACTGTTGGAGCAATGTTGAAAAAATTAATTTGCAATGTGCTCCACTGTATTTTTACATATCAAAGAAAAGTTAGTGGGTCAACTTAGCCTTGTTCATTGTGACGCTCACTGGAAGGGAAGGAGGGAGATTAGGAAGCTCCGAAAATGACAAAGAGTGGAGAAATAGGACAAACACAGGAAGTGAACGGGGCACAATAGATGGACTTATATAATAGGAGCTCAGTTTGTAGCACTTTTTTATGGCCAGGAAGGTATTGCTATTAGATTTTACTACAGATTGCTACTTCAACAATAATGTTAGACACAAAAAAGATTCATAAAGAACAAACAAATAAAAGCACTAGAGCAGTAATGGAAACAGCAATAGACCCGGTGGGAGACAGACGGTGAGACAAAAGCGTTCTATGATGAGTACACAGCACTGTCCGTCGGCTGCTTTGACAAGTTTGCAGGCTGATAAAAGAAAGCCATGTCAGACCGCTGTGGTGCAGAGAGGGAACAGTGGAACACAGTCAACACATGCCTTCTGCTCTTTGGCCCGCATTTTCCAAAGCATACAATGAACGCTGACATTTTAGAATCCACTCAAGTGGCTTCATCTCCCCGGTCAAATTTCTTCGCCTCTGCCCACATCATAGTGTAATGCCTGACTGCCTCGGCCAGTGCCAAGAGGAGGAGAAGGGAAAATGGGAATTCAAAGAGACGACTGTTCACACCTCAAGCGTGGACGATGCTCATACCCACAGTCTATACTTTAGCTTGACTGTAGTAGTTCTGACAAGAGGACTTTACACATTCCTTCTAAAATGTATGCAAAGCTGATGCATAGTGGACTTAAGTAGAAGTAACCTTAGAGACATTTCTTCATATTATCTATTAGTTTAAAAACATAATTTAATTTTTATTAGTTATATTTTTATTAGTAAAAAAACATAATTTTCTATGGATACATATATTTCAAGAATTTTAAAAAGTCTTTTTTTTTTTTTTTACTTTTTACAATGCCATAATTTTTATTTTAATCTTGCAATGGTTGTAGTAAACATGTAAATTATATAAACCTGACCTTGAGATTGGACGGAAGACAAAATGATAAGGCTTAAACATTCCCTGCAGTCACATAAAAAAAAATAAATAAACGTCAGTCATTCATATCCAGAGCATGGACTTGACAAACAGATGAAGAGTGACAAGGATCAGGGTGCTGCATATAATGTAAATCAAGAAACCTAAACAAAGATTTGAATTTAAGTAAAGCTCAATTTTAGGTAAATGATGAGTGACACTGCAAAGTGACAGTAAATCACTGATGGGGACTCAACAGAGCAACAGGTCCCAGGAAAAACTTCTAAACGTGCACCTCCTGGTGCTTGATGTATGGCCTGAAGACACAACGTGAGTGAACCAAGTCAAACAACCATCCACACTCATAACCAAGTCTTCTGGTCAATTGAGGTCCCCAATAGATGAAACTCATTTGACCATTTGGATGACAGAATGCAAACTGCACAGGGATGTAATCTCCAGCCCGCAGGCTGTAACACAGCTACTCCCTCGACCTCCTGTCACCACACATGATTGCATATTGATATGTACCAGAACCACTGTGTTCCAACTAAAATATTTCATGTGATGCAGAATCTCATTCCCTTAGACACCAATGTAAGAACCTGATGTAGGAATTGAAACCAATTCTTCCAGTTCATATCAGATTTGACTTCAAAATGCTTGTGTTCAGTCCAAAGCTGGTGAAGTTGCATTTGTTCATTGTGCTCAAAATAATGAAACTCACTTCCAGACAGTAGAAAAATGCACCAACAATAACCTTTTTCAGAAGTTGACTCAAAACACACTTTTTCTTACTTGTTTAACTGTAATACATCTGTTCATGTTGTATTGTTTTTTTCTTGTTCATTTTATCTTGTTATTTCTTCTTTCTTCCAACTTTTGTGTCACTTCTGTAAAGCACATTGACTAAGGTAAAAATGTGCTCAATAAAGACATTTTCTCCTTCTGTTGACAATACATGATGTACTTGTGTCTCTACTCTTCCTTTTGTTTTGTTTTTTGACAGTGGTAAACGCCTGGCCAGAGTGAGTAATAGAGAACAGTGTTTATATGTCCGTATGTCTACTGAATAATGGACAGAACAAGTAGTCATAACAAGCTTTAATGATCTCTAGCTAATTAAATCTAAAAATGTATGAAGCATTACAACAGAATGACTTCCTTATTTGTTTAAACTTATCAAGTGATAAATCCTTGATTCTCTGGTTTGACAAAGTGCTCTCGGAAGAGGGATGGAAAATGTTCAGTTATCTGTCTCACTATCTTTCATCTAATTTGTATTAATATGACTTAAATTTTGCTCTGTTGCTAAATAATTGTGTCTACGTAAATGAGAAGTGGAAGACTAGTGGTACATGAACAAGGAGAAAGGACATGAAGTGAAGAGGTGGAGATTAACAGTGTAAAATCACACTGTGTCTTTTTAATTTAACTTTTGCACAAAGCCACACATTTATACTATTCTCCCTTTAAAGGAAGACAACTGTCAAAGTGATTCTGTACTTTGCAAAGATGTTTTGTTCTACAAGTTAATGAAAATTTGAAATTAATGTTCAGTGCTTAAGTCTCTTCATAAAAAAAACATTGTGATCTGACAACAGGTTAATTTTGGTTGTTCTGTACTAAACGCACAAAGGTGTTAATACTTATGGCAAATTGAGACGATGGAGGAAAATACAACAGAGTAGATGTTTAACTTCCACAGTCATTGTTTTTTACCCATAAAATAAGAAGCAATATAAAAAATGTGAGTTGAATAATTTGTGCTGAAGCCTGAAAATAAGACATGGCTTTGATTGCAGCATTTCTCACAGAAAATGTCAATTGACTGTAAGCAGCATTATTTATTTATTTAGTGGCATTATTAGGACAATGAAAAGAACATTTTTCATATTGTTTTTATTAATATTTTCTTCTTGTCTTTCATGTTTTTCTTTTCATTTTCTCCAAATACTTTCAAAGTTGGCAATTGCACCATGTTGCACCGCTTCATCCACCAGTTCAAATTATTTATGTGCAAAACAACTTGATACTCTCATAAAGAATTTATGCTCTTTTAACTGTACTTTACTCTTTTTTTGCATCTAGAATGCTTAAAAAATACATCTTCTTTTGTTTGTAAGGAAGATTATCCATCTAGATTATTAAACATGCTCCAACATGAGTGTTCACACAGCAGCACAGCACAAACACACAGCCCCTGCAGGGGACAGTGATTTTATTGTCTGTGTTGATGTATTCGATCATCCAGCAGCTGTTCACACACAGCTCATGCCATGCCGTGTCCATGTGGTGCCCATGCTCCGTGGCTCACATACTCCGTCTGATGTTGCTGCATTTGAATATGGATGAGCTATGAGGAGCCCCGCTTCAGAATTACAATGCAGCTCGCCGGTTGATTATGCATGGGCTATGCTGCTTCCACAGAAACAGCTAAAGGAAAGTGCTTAACCAGTTTTGCCACACGCCAAACTGCACCACATCACTCTTAACCGTCTAATCCCCATTGCTATGCATTGGAATTGGCTGCCACTGTTCAAGTTAAACTGAAGGAAACAAGGGAAGTCCAAGCTCATGCATAAATGTCGATTTTATTCCTTGCAGAAGGACGAACAGCATGAGTCCTTATGTGTTTTGCGTAAACATGAATATTCATTCAATATTTGTTACTTCTTCAATTGGTCGGATCCATTCTGCTAAGTAAGTTTAAACCTATTGTTTCCTTTTTTTTTTTTTTTACTAAGCAGCACTGTTCAGATGAGACACTGTGGAAGCAGACACTAAGTAGAAATGATAAATCCGAGACATATTCAAAAGAAGCAGCATTACAGTCGTGAGAAAATGTTAACAGTTTTAAAAGTCTCAGTGTTAACATAAAGGGACGCATTGTGTATAATTGACATTATATTGTTCTCCTGGCATGAAAACACACATAAAGTGGGGAAGTTGGACAGAGATATACTGCTCCATAAAAGCTTTCAGGGTAAATTGGTTTTGACCAAATTGAAATGACACGCAGCTCGGACGTGATGATTCAGTGTCAGTCTTGGGTCAGGCTTTTTGGTACACCTGGGAACAACAACAAGACTTTGTCCCTTCATTCAAAGTAAAATGAATAATCATTTGGAATGGGATGAATTGAAAAATAGGTTTATAGGAGAAGGGGTACCTCTGCCTCTGAACACAATCCTTCAGACATACAACCAATCAGAAAAGAACGGGCAGGGCCAAATTATGCAAAAAAGACACACAATTGAAAAAAAAACTTTTGCATAAAGCCTGCCTCCTTTAAAATAAAGAAGACAGGTTTTCTACTAGGAGAAATTGTTATAGATTCAAACCTCTATCTTTGAATCAGTTCATAACCTGACATACATGTATAGACAGCAACACTCATACAAACAATGAAAACAGCTTTTATTTTATTGAGACGGCTGTTGTGCTTGCTAAGTATTAGTAACTGAGTGTGACTAATAGACAGACACTTTTGGGAGTCCCAGAATCCAACGGTGCTTAATGTCTTGAGTTTACACTAACAGGCAAAATACATCTAACGTTGATCTACCAACACTTAAGACACCGCTGGCACTTAAATGAAACCTGAGCTCATTTTCCAACACTGGGGGAGTCAATTATGAGATCTATTTGCTGTTAATCCCAGTGGAAGGGAAACACAAAGTCAATCAGCTGAATGATCACGTCCCTGAAGCTGGGCGTACGTACACAACATTAGGAAGCCCGGGGGGAAGACAGGCGAGGCAGACTTAGCTCTCACTAATGTTTCGCAGCAAACCAGAATGCCTGCGAACTGTGACACTTGAGTGAGCAAGATGTACAAAAACATTAAAATGAATGAGCGCACCAGCTTTGGGATGCCTTCATCTTGTGACAGTGAATGACTCAACTATTATTACCATTCACACTACAAGTATTGTGGAAAGCAGTACAATAAAAACTGTCATAGTTAGCATCTTTAAATATCACATTAACAGAGGTTCACAAAAGTCCTCACTAATAGATTCCAAAGGGAATACACTTGGACTTACATTATTTAGTACAAGAATAGACTGTGTAATTACATTCAGATGTTAAAACAGGTTAAGATCAGGTGAATCTTTTTGAATAATACGCATCTGCTTCACATTGTCCTTTAAATCCGTCTTGGTGCCACAGTGGCGCCCTTGTCCTGAGTGCAATGGTGTGCAGCCGAGTCGTTACAGCAGTGACAGCACCTCGCTCTGCTGTGGTTCAGTGAAGGCCACTGGCACAGACACACTCAAAACCACACAAGTGCCAACATATGCAATATATGTATATAAGACAGAAAATATGTGACTAAATTTACAATTTTCAATTCTTAGTAGAACCAGGAGGAGGCCCCGGGAAAGACCTAGGACACGCTGGAGGGACTATGTCTCTTGACTGGCCTGGGAACGCCTTGGTATTCCCCCAGACGAGCAGGAGGAAGTGTTTGGGGAGAGGGAAGTCTGGGCATCTTTGCTTAGAAAACTGCCCCCGTGACCCAGCCCCGGAAAAGCGGTAGAAGATGGATGGATGGATAGTAGAAATCCATCTGGCTTCTTTAGTGTGCACATTAAGGCAGTCATCTCTGAAAATGTTTTTCTGTGTATATTTTGCCAAATGTCCAAGCAGTTATGAAAAATACACCAGTGAACAGATGAAACTAAACTTTTTCAAAGTGCAGTATACTTCTGCACATCCTCAATGTTTGTGTTGTGGGACTCAAACTCATGGTGTGTTGTACAGTTAAATGAATGTAATAAAACTGAATGTTGGGCTCTAGTATTGGCACAAGTTAATCGTCACCAGACAAGAGTTGTTTAGTACAGATAGTAATACTTTGTAAAACCATTTTGGGAAGAAAATCTATAAAACTTGTATAAAGCATAAATCCAATTGTTACATCAGGCTTGGAATGGAAAATACACTGATAATGCACATGCCAAACAAAACAAATGCACATTATAATAATGTCTTTGCCCAAAATGATAAAGCTTAAAATGATCCTGATCCACACATGCCATAGCCAGTGCAAGCTTCTATCCAAGACTTAGCAAATCACAGTGATCCAGTGATCCGTGGAGTGAACAGAGGTCAACTTACAGTTGTGCACATACAGTACGTTTACATACCATGGCAGAATTTGAGATTATGAATGATAACACACTCATAGTTAACAGTTGGGTGAAATCATTTATTGTCAAATAATTGTCTTTACTCTTTTTAAATCAAAATGACAACAGAAACAACCCAAATGACCCTGATAAAAAGTTTACATACCCTGGTGATTTATTCCTGATAACATGCACACAAGTGACACAAACAGGTTTGAATGGTTGCCAAAGGTAACCATCCTCACCTGTGACCTGTTTGCTTGTAATCAGTGTGTGTGTATAAAAGGTCAGTGAGTTTCTGGGCTTCTGACAAACCCTTGCATCTCTCATCCAGTGCTGCATTGACGTTTCTGTCTGAGTTATGGGGAAAACAAAAGAATTGTCAAAAGATCAGCGGGAAAAGGTAATTGAACTGTTTAAAACAGAAAAGGGATATAAAACAATATCCAAGGAATTTAAAATGCCTATCAGCAGTTTTCAAAATGAGGGATTCTGTTGAATCTAAACCAAGATCAACAAAAAACACAAATAACTTGGTGTTGTGGTTGTTTCAAGATGCACAATAAGTAATCACTTGAAGAAAAATGGGCTGTATGAGTCATCATAATAAAGCCATTACTACACAAATGCCACAAAGCATCCCGCTTACAATACGTCCAACAGCACAGAGACCTCAAAACTTCTGGAACAAAGTCATTTGGAGTAATAGGGGCCAAAATTATATTTTTTGGTCACAACCATAAACGTTACATTTGGAGAAGATTCAACAAGGCTATGATGAAAGGAACACCATTCCTGCTGTCAAACATGGAGGTGGATCACTGATGTTTTGGGAATGTGTGAGCTACAAAGGCACAAGAAAAGATGAATGTTATTAGAAAATACTGGAGGAATATTTCCACTCATCAGCCCAGGTTCTGGACTGGCCATCCCAGTCTCCTGACCTCAGTATCCTTGAGCCCCTCTGTGGAGATCTCAAACTTGCAGTTCATGCAAACCAGCCCAAGAATTTACAGAAACTGGAGGCGTTTTGCCAAGAAGAATGGACAGCTTTACATCTGAGAAAATAAAGAGCCTCATCCACAACTACCACTAAAAACTTCAAGCTGTTATTAATGTTAAAGGCTGCAATACACAGTATTTACATTTAGTTATTTAGCCAAAGCGAATTACTTGAAGTTTCCAATCACCAGTGTTACATTTACAGTTGACGCTTTCATTCAAAGCAACTTACGTTAAGGTTCCATTCCCCAGTGTTACAGCTGGAGCACCACTGGAAGCAAGGTGGGTTAAGTGTCTTGCCCAAGGACACAACGACAGTATGAACTGTGGGGAGAGTCCTTCAACTGCCTACCTGCCGGTTGAAGGACAACTGCTTTACCACTGAGCCACTGCGTATTAAGAACTGGGTTATGTAAACTTTTGATCAGGGTCATTTTGGATAGTTTCTGTGGTTATTATGATTTAAAAAGAGTAAACACAGTTGTTTGACAATAAATGTACTTCCTGAGGTTACTCACTGAGGTTACTCAGGAAGAATAACATCATACAAAGACTGCTGGTGTCCTTCTACCGAGCCACTTAAGAAAGTATTCTAACATACTGCATATGTATTTGGTTCACCAGCTGCACAGTGGCTCAGAGGAAAGCTCTACATGGGGTCATCAACACTGCTCAGAAGATTGTTGGCTGCCCTCTCCCCACGCTGGAAAATCTACACAGCTCCCGTTGCCTCAGAAGAGCACAGAGCATTATAAAGGACACTTCACACCCTGGCCACTCCCTAATTGAACTGTTGCCTTCAGGGAGACGGTACAGATTATATAAAGCCAGGTCCAATAGACTCAAACACAGTTTCTACCCAACTGTAATAACCGCTCTAAACGCTTAATGATAAACGCAAAGTCTGGACCAATGTTTCGTTTGATGTATGTGTGGGTTTTTAGGTGTTTTTATTCTTAAATTATTAGTATTATTTTAACTATGTATGAGTGATGCACTGACTGGAGAGCACTTTTTAATTTTCGTTGTACATATGACAATGACAATAAAGATCTATCTAAATGGCTTCACCCAACCACTGACTATGAGTGAAAAAATGTTTTTATGTTTTCGTTTATATTTTCTGAAAAATGGCCAAAGAAAATCACAAACTCTGCCAGGGTGTGTAAACTTTGAGAACAACTGTACCAGTAGCTGCAGACACCACACACACAGGGCCACTCATTAGTCTCAGTGTCAGTGCAATCGGTTCATGGACATTAGAGGAGTAATGTCTAGTTTTGGGCAGCATCTGGTGACCGGTCCACACCATGTTTTTTTATTTTTTTTTATTTTAGCGAGATTATCCATTATTTTTGTTCAACTGTATACAGCAGAATTGTACACAAAGCACATTTGTAAAACACATAAAAAACATATATGATTTCTATGGTACCATTTAGTAAAACAGTTCTCCAAAGCGTTAGCTTCTTGTTAGTTTTGTTGAATAGACCAAACTATTTTGTCCGAATCGCGTCTCCTCATTTTTATTTAAGCTTGAACTTCTCACTTAAAAGCAGCATGTTTGACCAGGCCCCTACCATCCCTTCATTATATACAATGATACCAATCCTTTTCTTTTTTTCATTCATTTTACTCTGTTAAGAACGACGACAGAACATTATGTATCTTCAAACTGTTCCAATGAATCCATGTGCAACAAATGGTAGGTCATACTTCCTCATTTCTAAGTCTGGCCCACACAAAGACTCTAATTAACCACCGTAATTAGAATCGCCTGTGAATAGTTCAGGCAATAATGTAATGTAAATGGGTGCATGAAAATGGGCCAACAATGTGTCTGCTTGCCCAGATTTGTAACATATATAATTTGTATTCAGCTCATCCATCTGTGGACACAGGTGTTCACATTAAGGTTTGAACATTAAACATGTTTCCTGTAAACAGCACTGCCTTGGGAGATGTTGACACTTTCTTTCTTTAAATTAGTAGCATGTTTTCAAATCAGGAGAGTTAATGTGACTGTAAGCCAAATGGTAAAAATGTCATTACTCTGTCATGTGTTTCTGCATATTCACAAAATCATATCATCCTTTTGTTCTCAAATCAAAACAGACGTGACTGATACCTGTAGACAGTACTGAAGCTAGGAAATAGAATTCCAATTGACATCAAAACAATGGTATTATACATCATGATGAACACTCTTTCCATGACATAAACATGCTGACCTGCAGCGTTTTAAAAGGTGAATGATGATGAGAAAAGAGAAAAGCAGCTGGGTTATTGAGTGTGGCAGAAGTAGACTTTGATTGTCAGCCTTTGTTCTGTCTATTGGTAAGAGTGAAAGCAATTAGCATGCCCTGGCAGTCCATTTGAGCTTTGGTAATTGGATTTTGTTCTAGTGTGGCTTCCATAAGACCCTTAGCAACTCACTGACACAGCACTATTACTTATTTAGTAAAGACTTTGCTCGCTACACCTCATGGAATATTCTGCTATTATTTTATTACTGTCAATAGGTTTATTCCTTTAAACATCTACAGTGGTCCCAAAACACCAAATACCAACCTCACTGTTTAGAGCAACAGAATGTGTGTGTGCTTTTTAGGCAGGCCTTAAGAATTGGAGCTCCATCTAGTGGTTCCCATGCTCCATAGCAGCAACCTCCATAATGATACACTTCTAAAAAAGTAGAAAAATATTATCTACATCCTGGCATTATGATTGCCCACTTTATTCATTATGAAACTATGGTTCTATTTGACTTACAATGGCTGGCAACTTTAAGATTGATGAAACTATTCTTTTAGTCTCTCTCTCTCTTTGACATCCACCACCAATTTCCCCTTTGGGTTTAATAAAGTTAGATGAAATAACCTACTGAGTAAGTGTAAATGATCTCCCAGAAAGCTGTTGCTAGATGGATCCAAGTTTTTACAGCACTTTTCAACTCTTCAGCACCTTTCCTTCCTTGCACCACTTTTTTGGACTTGATATGAACTCCAATGTTAAGCCCCGAGCACTGGGCACCTTAAAACCTATACTATTTACAGCCAGTGCCCTAGTACATCTTCCATAAGGGTATTTTTATGTATGAACAATGTCCGCAGATCTTTCTAAAAAGAGTGGTCATTGTAGTGGAGCGCATGCATAGTTTGTGCATTACTTATTTAAAAGTGCCAGAATAACAGAATAAAAACAGAATGATTCATTTCACCATTTCATGTTCATGATTGGATTATACAGATTGATTTAGCACATTTATTTTACATTGCTATCTCTATACTTCTCTAAAGCCTTTTGTACTTGTAATACTTGATACAGACTCTTTTTTGTTTATTTGCTTAGGTTTTAAAATGGTTTTGAGAGCTGTTAACTGGGCAAAAGGAGTGTGGTAACAAACTGGTCAAAGAATTCAACATTAGACACGTATTGTGTGGTTTTTAGCATGGTTTCAATAATGTAGCAAGTCAGCCTTTGGCTGCCAAAACTGGACAACTGGCTGCCTTTTTTTGTCTTTTTTAAATTATTATTATTTATTTTGTTATCCCTTTATTTCAAACCAAAACATTACTGTTTTACTCAAATCTAGAGGTTCATCTCTGGGTATTTCTTTGGCAGGTGCAGGATGACTGCTGTGCTGGAGTGGTTTGTTGAGCTCCACTCAAGCCCTTTGCATTTAACTTTTATTTTTTTTACTGTTTTACTGTATTTATATGCTTGGACCTACAACATTTTACCACATTAGGGTAACTTGGTCAATTCAACCTTATGTTGAAAAAAACAAGCTGTATGTGTTTGGACATGGAGATTGCACTCTGTATTCCATCTAGTTATCAAAAATGCTTTGTAAGAGCGGCAGAAACAATGGTAACAGGTTAACAACACAGCACGCCAGAGCGCATGCATCTCAAATACACCTCAATTCTGGAGCGACCATATTTGAGCAACAGACTAGCTCTGGGTTGGGACCATAAAAGGCAAAAATATAAAACATAGTGCCATTATGGATGTAAATTTTATATAAATTTTGTGCAGTCAGTGGAAGAATAAACAAAAGAATTGGAGTCTATAGACTATCTCAATTATCCAGATTCCTTTCATATAAAAGAGGTTCAGGAGATTTTTTTAGACATAATTAGTTAATTGTCTCATTCTAAATTAAATGATACCTATAACAGGAACAGTTGCTTTCTTAAAAGACTCAGAACTGTGCTAGTTAAACCACTCACGCATCTTTTCAATCTTTCCATAAGAACAGTTCCCTCAGGCAGGAAAAAAGCAGATTGTACCAGTTTTTAAAACAGGAAGTTAGGATGTGTAATTATCTATTTTACCCATTTTATCTAAAGTAATCAAGAAAGCTGTAGCAGCACAACTGACTGACCACTTAGAAGCCAGTCAGCTCCTCCAGCCAGAGCAGTTTAGCTTTAGATCATGTTATTCAACTAAAATTACTCTGGTCCCTTTCTCACAGCGAATCCCTTCTCTCTGCAATTTTGTGGACGGACTAATCACAAGCCGTTTGTGTGCAGCAGGGTGTGGTTTGATGGGTGTGGTCATACACAAGTAACTCGGCTCGTGCAGCTAGTTCAAAAACAAAAAACATGGCGGACGCTGCCACTAAATAGCAGTAAATTTCTGCTCTCGGTATCGTGGCTTCCTTGTTGACAATTGACTGTGTAGTGTCGCCTTTTATCATGTCACGTCCAGCGTTTCTTTGCTTGGTTAACAACTTCTTTGTATAGAATAGGAGAAGAGTTAGTCACAGCTGGCCAGGCTTCAGTGAAGCACAAACCCATTTTTAAAGGTACAAGATACCTTTGTTTGTTTCTTTAAAACTACAGTTTTACAGGGAGCTTATTGGAAGAGTGAAATGCTAAAATAAAATAAAATATCAAATGCCATTCAGCAGAATCAGCAGCAGACAGGTTTCAGGATTTGAGTCTAATTCGAGAAGTAAAATGCTGTGTAAAATTTTTTTATTTTTTTTTTAATTATTGTCCAAATGTCTCTAAATTGTGTGTTTACATTTAAAAAAATAAAACACAAGCTGTCAGTATGCTGACTGCTAAATCACATAATTTATGCTATTTTATTAAGCATTGTATAGTTCAAAATCAAAATCAAAATCTACAACAGCACCATATGTGATACGTCACTGGTAATCACAAACTAAGTTGCAACTAACCTTTACCTGGGTACTAAGCAGGTGTTTTCCAGAGTTTCCAAAAAACCACATGAAGCATTACAAATCAATAACATTCTTATCACAACTGTATTTCTATTGCCTTTTCTTTATGCACATTTCAACACCTCCAAAGTTTAATTTTCAAGCCCTGCAGTACCCTGGATGAATGATGATCTTCTTTTGTAGACAATTCAATAAAAAATGACTAAGAATCCAGTCTTTCAAACAAATCTCTCTTTGTACGCTTGTCTCGTCTTCAAGTGCATGAAGCGGCATCAAGTATTCCATTCACAGCAAGATGTTTTTTCTCTCTCTCCCTGTCAGGTATTAGAAAAAGGCTATGACACGGCTGTCACACACTCATCTAAATAAATGATTCATGGCGTGGAGGTGAAGAGCTGCGGAGGAACTGTTCATCACTCAACATGGCAAGTTGATGCAACGTCCTGAGGATCAAATCAGATTTGAACGTGGAGAGCAGGGGTCATGGGGTTGAACGTGTGGAGTGAGACCATCGCACAACATGAGCTAACGAGAGAGAGACAAAGTCTCTGAACTCAATTAATGGAAGTCCTATGATTTAGGGCAATGGGTGAAGTATCTTGCCCAAGCACACAAACAAACAGTATAAATTGGGGAGAGCAGCAAGGAAGGGTGTGTGACACAGCACCATTGCATCACTGACACAGCCTTAAGATCAGGCCCAATGTAGTGTTTTACTGAAGTCAACATAAATTTCAATTGTTTAAATTATATAAAAAAAGGCTGAGACAGTCACTATATATTTTTTTGCCTTTATTGATTGTAGACGGTAGGTTGACAGGAAACCAGGCGAGAGGAAAGGAAATGACATTGGGCAAATGACCCATCCAAGATTTGAAGCAGGGCTCCTGTGTTTTTGCATTTTCGAACAGTGGGGCGATCGTTCTTTTGCAGTGGTCGGTCCTAGACTCTGGAATTCTTTGCTCATTGAGTTACGTTCCATCACTGACCAGCCTCTGTTTAAAGATAAACTTAAGACCCACTCATTCAAAATGGCTTTAGGCACTTAGTGGCTCTGTGACACTGCTGTTTTTACTGTAGTAATGTGTTTTTAAACCTATTGGTAATTATGTTTATTAATTGTTAATGTTATACAGCAACTTGGCCAATCTGTGGTTATTGTAAGGCGCCATATAAATAAATTATGATTGATTGAATGATATTTGCAAGTGCTACACAACTGACCAAGTTTTAAGAGTTATTTATCTGAAAAGAGGACTTTGGCACAAACAAAACTTTAAAATGGAAGAACATCAGTATTTAAACATAGACAATAACAATCTGGTGCAGACAAGGGCAGACTATAGTCTCTAAAGCTTATAGAGATTTTTTTCAACTCTTTGTTTTTACATAAGCTTGATTCTGCATAATGGAGACCAGGAAGAAAATTTAGCTGAGAAGACAAAAGGTTACGCAATTACAATAAAACCTGACAAAAGATAAACTGTAAGTGACTGAACATGAAGTACCTTTGATGAAGATCTTGTGAAATAAAACTGAGAACAACTTCTTCCTAGATTTCTAGTTTTAATTACCAAAACTCACATTAACAAGGCATTTGCTTTGCTGCAATTTCACTGGAAGATTGACTGAAATCATGGTAGTAGACAACACAGTTTAAGGAAGCTTCTGGTGCAAAAAAACACCACAAAAAACTACACAATCACTGAAATTTTACATTTAGTAAAAATCCTTTTTGCTTAAATGTTAATGTCTCAACAGCAAGTGATATATTTGGCCCTTATGATTTGAGCAAGAAAAAGCCTTCTGACTTTCTCATTGTCTGTCTAAACTATGTTATGTGAAGATGGAACAGTGATCACTAGATATTACACCTGATTTGAGAATAAATCAGGTGTAACAAAACAAACAAATACTTATTTACCAAATACTTAACAGGCTTTACCTGACAGTTAAGAGTGTCTCTGCCAATAAAACATTTATTAACATGACAAGAGGTTATACGTGTCTTTGTTTAAGATGGTATCTGCCTGTTTGAATGTGTGCTTCAAGTTGAAAGCTGCATCATGAATGGTTGAAGAATATTGTGTGCCATATTCAAGTAAGAGAAATAAACACATTCATCACTGTACCATCGTACAGTTCTTCCCCTCTCCTCTGTCTTTTCAAATGTCCCCCTTTCTCCACAAACACACCCTCCTCTCATTCTTTGTTCTGTCCTGCTACAAATGTTTCAATACAGCACAAGTCATTAATATTTGAGAGGAGAAAGGGGCAAAAAATGAATTTAATGTCAAGTGCCCTTGAGCAGGCAGCTGGCTCGGCAGATTTGTGATATTTTTTTATTTTGGAGAGCCTTGTTTGTATGTATAAGTTGTAGTAGCTGCTGAGGAGCGGGTTGCCCTGCAATTCCATGTCCGTTTCCAATTTGTTCCTTCAAGTCTGTCTGTCTGTCTAACGTTCCTTCCTCTTCAAATGCAGACTTTTCTGTGCTTATTTTACATTTATCAAAGACATCATGAAATGTATTGTAAAAGAAGAATTTATTGTCAATCTAATCAGGCAGATCATGTAGATTTAAAAGAAATGTTAATGTGTAAAAGTCTGTTTCAATAAAACTTTATTAAAGGTGCATTAAACTTGTTTTTTTCTTTTTGAGCACACATTATTTTATACAGGTTCAGGCCCTTTTTGAACTTACATGATTGAGTTTCTTTTATGATTATGCCCTTTTTTGTTTATGCAAGCATGTCCCTACAGGGCACCATATGTATTTCCACCTGCTCTAACAGATGAGGGGTATAAGCTGTGGAATTTTCAATGTGAACTTTCATCAGCAAATGTTGACATAATACCCATAATACACACCACAACTAAAAATATTTTGAATGTTGTGAATCAGTTTTAAGATTTTTATTATGAGGAAACAGGAATTCAAGCTAAACTAACACAAACCATGTTGTATAACAACAAAAAGAAGTATAAAATGTATCTTATTTTATTTTGCAGAAGTATTCTAAAAATATGTTTAATTGGACGGATATCATTTCAAAAGTAAGACATTGACAACCTTTGATTGCAGCTGGATTCTCATGAGATTAGCAAGAACACGCACTTACTAAAACATTGCTGGCAATTAGATGGGTGTTTTGGATTTGAACAGAGCAACTGTTATGCTTTGAAAACAACACAACATTAATCTGTTTGGATACATTTTCCTGGTAATAGGCAACTGTTTCCATAGACTTTCTGTGAAATTCGCAGAAGAAATCTGCACATGCATCATCTTGTGTCAACAACAGTATTTTTCTGCGTATTTGGCCTTGGGTGTGCTCTTTAGTAATGCAAGGTACAACATAAAAACATGTTTCAGTTTTCAAGTTTAACAAGCCATGGACAGTGCCATGGCTGAAAGAATTGTTACTGAACAAATGCCAGCAGCTTGACTGATTTAAACAAACGAGCTGCTATACCACTTCAAATTTAATCTACTTTCAAGGCAGGAAACATAGGTAAGTATGCCACCTTCATGTTAAGTGGGTCTGCTTCTGATGCTTTCCCTGGACACAGTGTCTTATGTAGACTTCTGACCCGGGACAACTGTCTCTGTGTGGTCCGATGGGTTGTGGTCCACCGCTGTTAGGTGCTGATGGTGGTTTGTGGCACAGGCCTCAGCAGATAAGATAATGCTAGTGGTCGGCAGTGCTTTAGATTACATTTCATATTGTGGAAGCTGATTATCAAACATTTATTAACATATTAAAGAGGTATCATACCATAATCTAAGTTACACATGTCCTTGTATAAGATCCTAAAATACCTGTTTGAATGTTGATATCAATAAACATCATGTAGAGAGATCTTAAGTTCCTTTTTGCTGAAAAAAAGTGTCTTTGGTTTTCTTAATTACCTTGGTATGACCTGCTACTTCCTTTAGAAACCACAGGCACAAAAACACACAGACACTCTCTCCCACAATGCAATTCAGCTTGAATGCTCATTCATCATGAGTCCTTCTGTGAGGAAAATCTGCAGCCATTAACCTCTTTTCCTCATCAGGGCCAAATGGGCTTCCAGGGGAGAGCAACAATTCAACTGGCTAAATCCTTTTAGTGCCTCCAGTCACCAAGCACTGGCTTCAGGACAAATTATAACCTGTGCTCAATAATGCAGCTTAATAACAGCTTCTGAGGGAAAAAATCTGAATGGTGTAGCCATGCATGAATCCATAGTGATATAAATTTCAGGGTTATTATTTTTTTTCCTACTGCACAGTGCCTTGTAGAATATGTCTATGGATCAAATTGGAAATATGAAATCTAAAAAGAAGCCCGTCTTTTGCTCCACCAGTGGGAAGTCTCTCAAAAAACAGTTGTTAAGTACAATCTGCACACCTTTCTGAATCCCCACTGTGTCAGACTGTATATTAAAGATCATTTCGAGTTAGAACGAGAACAGAAAAATCACAAAACCCCAGTAATCCCTGATAACTTAATTCAAAGGTGGAGAGTGTAGTCATACTATTTTTGACTTCTGCCGGTGAAGATGCCGATTACAATTCTATACTTCACAGAACTTCTCATTAGAGATGCACAGAGATGTGAACAGCCATGTTTATGAACAAACCCAAAGAAAATAGGTCTGATTGTAGTGTGCTCATATTTAAACATTAGTGTGCTTCTCCTCCAGCAGAGCTCAGTTTGCCCTATTGGCAGCTTGGAATACGTGGAAGTTAAAGAGCTTCAACTCAGTTCTTAGACAAAGATTAACCAATGCAAGTGCCACTTGGACTGTTTACAAAATTCACCTATTTTAAATAATATATACAACTAGAGTGAACCGCACATGCATCCTTCTTCTTTCTCAAATCAAGTTTTAATACAAATGCAATTCCATACAATATTAAATGTTCCCTCAGGGCATCATAAACCTAAACTTATCATTTCCCTAAACAGTTTCATGTTTAAATTTAAACTCGTATAACAAAGATAGATTTACCTTTTACTCTACTGCCACCAAGTGTTCAATAAATTAAACAGACAACAATATCTTTCCCTTCTTAACTTTATTTATTATACATTCAAATTTCTGTCACAGTGTATAACCAGTTTTGAAGCCTTGAGCATCAAAATGACAAATACAGTTCATACAACATACAGTAAATAGTACATAAATATTAAGACATGGCATTATTTTAAGCATTTGTTAGAAGAAAATAATACTTAAAGGTTATTTATAGCCACAGTAGCTGTTAACAGTAGTTCAAGCCATTCAAGCAGTAGCTTAATAACACATCATTTTTTAGCAAAAAAAAAAAAAAAAACGTTATATGGCTTATTCTATCCTAATATACTTGTGTAATTAATGTCTGTACAGTTTTAACGCTGATGCATATTTTTTGTCAGTTTTCAGTCTGTGACATGAAACCATACAAATTCTTATCAAGTAAAATAAAAAATTATAATAATTAACTGTTGTTATCAAGGTCTTCCATGCAGGATGTGCATATACGTCAAAAAGCAGGCATTATGGCACTGAAAGCAAGTTGATATCATAGCATCCGTCAACCTGTGAAAACATGGATAAATGTTTGAAAACTGATACAGTAGCTGTTTGTAAAACTTGACCTATAACTAGTTTAGCTGTCAATGAGGATTGTGTACTTATTTTGACAACTAACTGTGTAGATAAATGCCTCAGTAGGTAGAATGCTAACAGTGTTTCTACATTATGCCATTAAAAGAAAAGTACATCTATTAATTTTATGTGTCACACTTACATCGAATCGTCCAATTGAAGCTGTGGTCTGGTTGGTCTGCATCACTTCAGTCAGTGCCCACATCTGTTGGATACTGGACGACACCGTCTGAGGATCCGGGAGGCCCTAAAGAATGGATTATGTGTCAAACACTAGAAATCACATCAATGAACAAATTCGGGCCAAAGTAGAATGTGTACCTCCAAATCAGGATGATGGTCAACCAGGGTCAGGTCAGACAGCCAATCAGAGACCTCCTTCTCTGGATCCTTGAGACAGAATGAAGAAGTCTGAACAATGAGCTTTAGCTACAGTATGTTTTAATTGTCTGTATGAAGCACTGAAGCATTGCTCCAGTTGCAGGAAAATGCAATGTTCTACAAAAATATTATAAAAGCTACGTTAGATTGCAACAATGACATATTTTGCAAACATTGTGCTGACATATTGAGGAACTGTCTGTCTGAGAGGAGTGTCTAGTAGAGTCCAATGCCACACCTCACACCCCTCCTTCTTAGAGCATGTGAACAGCTATGGTCGACTTGCAGGGACATGCGGATGTCTATGAACAAACTCAGTGCTAACTGGTCTTATGTTGATTATGTAATAAGAATCTGTTTAGTTCATAAACCATTTCTTCAGGTTATGTTTGTAAATGAGCACTGGTTCTTAAACATTTTACCTGGATAAATAAAATAAATAAATGTCTAAAGCCTCAAGCTAAAATATGTGCCCCAAAAACCAAAATGCCTGTGATTTAGAGATTGACATGGTTCTAGTGAGATTTCTGTGCTTATTTTTCCAAAGAACACAAATGCAAAAACTTTATTTTAATGTGACTTAGGTTTGAATGATGTGTTTCATTTTGTTCAAATATATATTACATATGTACAGTTGACCCTTAAATCTTTGTTAGATTTAATAAGAATAGGTTTATGGAACAACAGCCAACAACAAACTTAAGACACTAAAGTCAGGCTTTAGACGATAGAATAAAAGGATATAATAGAGTAGTTTATTTTGTCACAATTAGATGTGAGGTACAATGTAAAACATACCGGTTCAATATAGCGGTATATTTTGATCTCCTCCAGGTTAAAGGTTAGCCAGGCTGAGGATGGCTGTCTGAGGATAAATCTTACAGACATCACATGATCCGGTTCCACTTGCATCTACAAAAGCGTAAACATAGAGACTGTCAGTTTTAAATGGTTTCTAAGAATAAGTCAAGACCAAAACTCACACCAAGCAATGACAGGTCCAACAGAAAAGCATTCTTAGGGTTTTCATATTGCATACTACTTATATAGCTCTTTTATATAGACACCCATAGTCCATTATTCATTCACTCCACAGTCACTGGTGATGGTAAGCTACATTTGTAACCACAGCTGCCCTGGGGCAGACTGACAGAGACGTAGCAGCCATTTTCCCCTACGGCCTCTCCAACCACCACCGAACATTCTCACACATTCATACACCAGTGCCACACTTTACTAAAGTCGACAGTTAGAATTAGTCAGTGTTTAAGTTTCCCTACACTGACTTAATGTGGTAAGATTATCTTTTCAAAAAAGCATGGAATCATTTATAAAATATGACAAAACATCACTTGTGGTATATTTTAAACTATGCCTGCAGCTATTTCTGAAGTAAACAAAAAAATCTAATCACCATTCACCATCTGTCCCAATTTGCATAAAGAATAAACAATAAATACTATGAATTAAAAATAAGTTGGCTTGTATTGCCTCCATATATCAAACATAACAGTGCTTATTGTGGCTTTCTTTGGGACTGAGCTGGCTCTGCTCCAAGGCCAGCTGAGAGGGAAATAAACAGCACTGAGCTTGGACAGCTTAATGCTACTTTTATGCTGCTCTGATGTGCCATTTATTAGCAATAGGTTTCAATTTAGTTATTTGGAAGTAGCATTGCATTTCTATGAGTAATTGAACAAATACAATTATATTTGAGTAAAACCATTTAAAAATCATGGTTTATTGGTGCAGCCATAAATTAATGTAAACATAAGGCAAATGGAGTTGATGCTAAAGAACCTTCTCTGGAGAGTCCTGACCACACCTGGCACAAAAATGTGTCCTGGATTAAGAGATCTCAATGGGTCAGCCTTAATGCCATGCAACTCAATGTTGTGTCCTTAGATTTAATCACACAGAAAGATCACATATATTTGTGTTTGTTCTCTATCAAAGACATTGCTCATAGTATCTAACCATCATTATTACAATAATTCACACTTTATAAGGCAAATAGTGGTGTGTAGTTAGAATTTTGCTTAACCTAATTAGTAGATTACTGTTTACTCAGTTGAAGTAAATAATTTCCCATGAGACATTTGGACCAAAATATCCATCTAATAATGAATAACGTAGTGTAACAAGGGTCCGTGTAAGATCTTTGGTTGTTCAGCAAAACAAAATTGTTTTCTTGTCAAAAATGAATCTTTTCCCTGAGCCAAAAGACTGCTATATCATGTTGTCACAGAGTATCTGTGGCTGGCAGTCTGGTCAGTTGTCCAGACTGCATACACACAGACACTATTCTACCACAGAAAATACAGGTAAATATACCATATAACCTGACTATGATGAAGGAATACTAACATAAGGCATTATCTTGTCTCTTGAGGGAAAAAAAAAAGGGAAAAAGAAAATAGGATGGGAAATCACTTATTTGGCCAAAACAGGGAATGACTAAAGTGGCCCACTGCATCAGATACCAAAAAAAAAAAAGAAGCTTAAAATGCTAAGCGGCAATGATTTATAACTCACAACTGGATGCAAATTGTCACCTTCACCATTGGTTAGAGCTAGTACTGTTGTATTCAAGACCGGTCTTGGTTTGAGACTGGTCTTAACACCACTTTTTAATATGGTTTTGTACTCAAAGTGTCTCAAAGTGGAAATCATTTTTACTTGTTCTTATCTCTGGGAGAGATGACCAGGTGAGACCTCAAATGTCCGGATCATTCTTAATTGACTTTTATAAAATCATAATTTAGAGTACATTCCTCTAACTCCCCTCCATCAAACGCTAAATCTGCCACAAGGTTGGACTTTTGGAGGTGGAGTTTTTGGATTTTTAAAACAGTTTCCTCAATTGATTTAAGCCTCAGTCACTGACTTGGTCGTGATTAATGTAGTCTTGACTACAATGCCATTAGGAGGCACAAGTTTTAAAATGAATTCTTAATAAAAATCAAGCCAGTCAAGACACACAGACAAATGACAATACGTTGGTCCCACCTGTGTCCTGTGAATTGAAAAGTAATCTTGGGAGCCAATCTCGGTGTGGGGGTTGTCCATCATAGGCAGGTCCCTCAAAGCAGTGGCCCACTTTGCTGGGGCTTCCTGTCCTGGGATCTTTCTCAACAGGCGCAGAGTCACATAAGCTGTGTAATAGTTCTTGAATGTAATCTCCTCAATCTGAAATGAAACCAGGAAAAAATTTGAACTAAAAGTAAAAAAAAAAACTATTACATTAAATTACAAATTGAATCACTTGGTTTTATAATTTCAATTTAATATCTACTTAAAAAAGATTGGGATTATGAAAAAACTTGATATGAATTTGGAAATATTATTGCATCCACAATAAAACAGTGAGTCTGTCCAAATGTAAGCATTAACACTTAAACCTAAAATAACACCATCCAAATACTTGGCAGGAATAATCCCATTATGCATAAACTTGCTTGAGGCTCTGTCCTTTGAAGCTTTAAGTCTTAAGCAAACATGTCACTTTCAACAAAAAATATGCATTTTTAATAAAAACAAAAGAAAAAAAACTAAAATATAGGTCAGTAAATCAACATGTTTGTACTTAAATAAAGAATTGTTTTTGTATGTGTGTATTTGTCTTTTATCACAATGTACCACTGGGAGAAAACAAAAATGGGGAAACTGAATTAAAATTAGGTTAAGATTGAGAATTTATTTTAATTGCTTTCTGGAGGCAACATTTAATTTTCTCTGCGGGGATAATGTTTTTGCTATTAAAATGAAATAGCCAGCATGACGTTGAGTGTGTAAATGCTAATAAAGTAAACATATTTCAAGGCTTAAGTAAGGCAGTTACAAAAGAAAAATGACTATATGACTGTACTGACTTACATTGACAGATTTTCCAAATGGAAGAGTAACATCGACCACACAGACCCCAGACTGTGCCGCTTCTGTTTTTTTGTCTCCTAAGTGCAGGAAGACTGGGGGCTTCACTGTGCACGACACAGGCTTGGAGTCCTCACAGCTATCACTCATTTTAACTGAAAACAAAGCAGGTGAGAAGTTTATTCAATATTCAATATTAAATGGGTAGGCCTTTAAAAGTTCCTTAATTCTTCTTACTCCGTTTGGGCTTTGTACAACTAAAATGCATAATTAGTGTATTTATTATATACTCAAATATACAAATTAAATTAAAAAATTAAAAATATCATTGTTGTCTTGTACTGTGCAACAGTAGTAAAAAAAACGCTGTAAAAATTATTTGAGAGAACAGAAATAAAAATAAAAAATTTGTGCTCCACCAATCAAGTAACGGCATTGCCCTCAAAGTCGTCGCCTGAGTACTTAGTAAATTAACCAAAATAAACATTTTATATATTTGGTCTTTATCATTACTTCACAACTCCCAGTGTGTGATCTTGTTTATTTTGTAACTGTAAACAACAATTTTCATTGTGTTAATATTTACAGTGGTGGCAAATTATTAGAATACCTGACAGATTTGAAAATTGTTTGCCTCCAAAACGTGATTTCATTTCATAATCTGGCACAGATAAGTCTTACTTTTTTATCCAGTTTTACCTTTAATATTTGGTATGTCCACCTTTTAAAGCAGTTACGGCATTCTCTGGAATGGAAATCAACTTCATCACTAAAGTTATGCCATGGCTTCTTCTGTGAAAGACACTGTGAAGTGACATTGACAGAAATCGGTCTAGCTTGATTTTTGGTAAGGAAAGTTATCTAAAACTCCTTATGACAGCTTTATTCTATATTTCTTATAAAGCAAAATGATGACTCTGATTTTTTTATGAGTATGTTAATGACCAATTCAATAAAAAACAACTAACTATAAAACTCTTAAATATGGCAAATGCTCTAATAATTTTACTTGCCACTGTATTTCATTGTCACATTTTGTCCTTGTTTCCAGCAACTAGCACCCTGGACAGCGACATACCAGTAACGTGAATCCTACAAAGGGTTTAGCAGAAAAGTAGTCCGCCTACTTATGACGACAGATATGATGAAAATGTACACATACTTGAAGTTGAGTAGGATGAAAAACTTAATGAAATACTTTAGCACGTAAGCTAACACTGTAGCTTAGGAGTGTGCAGGCTAATGCAATATCGAGTCAAAACAGAGTGCATTATTAGAAACCAGACAGCAAGCTGCACTGGTCCAGTACAAACCTCTTTTCATGTCAGAGAGTGAGCGGAGGTCGAGAGGAGAAGCGCCGAACTGTAAAAATGCAAAAAAAACACGGTGGCTGTCACGCTAATTCAACCATTGTGTGTGTGTATGTGTTACTTCCTGGTTGTTACCAAGGAAACAGCAAGAGTCTTAAAGGGACAGTAGCAGCCTTAGAGCCACTGTTGGGCCATAACCTATTCCTAGACCCAGAATAATTTATTGATAGCACTAACGGTTAAAATAGTACTTAATTTCCACAATTCTTTTAATATTATTTATCATCAAGCTGGTATGACACGTTTATGATTTGAAATGTAATCTACTTTACATCAATAGATAAAACAAACAGCAGAGGGCAAGCTTGCTCCATCTATTAGGGGAGACAGACTTGCTAAGTTAAAAAGATCATATTGACACAACCAGGCTACATTTGTTCTTCTACATGGTCATGCTTTTCTATCCTGTCAGGAGGCAGATAAGCACTATGTTAAGCTAAGATACCACAGTAGCCTGTTTTTCTTAGTCAAAAGCCACATTGTGTAAAGTTCCTCTCAAGAATTCTTACCTTTGTAGATTAAACAAATGACTAGAGTTGTGACTGCTTTAAGATATAACTCGCAATGGTGTATAGACTGGTGCAACAGTCCGGTTTTTTGGAGGGTAAATTGTGACATAAAAATCCTACCATTATAAAACATTTGCAATAGATTATCCTCTGGCTGCAATTCCACAGAAGGTTCAGCCCTACAATGACAACATGATCTTTGAAACACAACTTACAAGACTATAGACACACCTATATAAGATGAACAGTTTTGAGGTTTTTTTTGTGTAGCTGATATAATGTAATGTCTTGGTAACACAGGTCATACAAAGTCACTAAAACATTTATACAACAAAATTATACAAAAAGGCCATTGTACTATACACGGAGAAACATTGCATATACTTTACTCAATTTTAGTTAAATAAACAATGATGTCTAAAAACAACAACACTGTAACATTTTCTTTTTTCTCCCTGACATCCGTCACTCTCTCGCATCCCGCCTTCACTTTCATACAACCACACTACTGTATGTCTGGTTTGTATGTTTATCCCCACTTTGGCTCTCTTATTTTCACCCCCCTCCTGGGACCCGCTACAAAAACAAACAATTCTGTTTATTGTGTTTGAAGCTGCAGTAGTACGGTTTTCCAAAGCCTCCAGATCAGTCCGTGTTGGAAGCTCGCACTGTATGGTCTCCCTGCAACTAAAACAATCCCCTCTCTCCCTGATGGTGTCCAGAGCTAGCGAGCCCATAGCTGCAGGGACTTAGAAGAAGAGGCAGAAGAAGACAGAGAAGGGAATGAATGAAATGGAAAGACCAGAGGGGAAGTGGGATTTGGTCCAAGTAGCAATGTCCAGTGGGTTTATCTCTGCCACTCATGCTGTTGGTGTTCAGTCTGTCTATCTCACACTGTTTTCTGCTTTTTAATTTTTTTTCTTTTACCTCTTTTTATTCATCTATCCCCCCTCATTTATTTCTTCTGTCATTCCATGTGTCTATCTGCCAATTGTCACAGCCATCTGTCTGGTTTCCTCATGATAAAAAACAAAATTTCTTTAAGCCAGCAAAATAACAAGAGACATATGACTCTGAGCCAGGAGACAGCGCCTCTATCTGGGCGCCTGAACCCTGCACCCTGCTGCGTTAAACGGTACTGAGAAGAGAAAGAAAGGGAATCTCATTTGCGCCAAAGTGGGTGATATGTTTCTTACATAAGAGCACCATTGGGGTATCATTCTTATGTAAGAAACATGCAACCAATGTCCTGGTGCTTTGAGCTGTTAGCCAAAGAGACTATAAGAGAGCAAAAAACCAAAACAAATGATGGTTTATAACAGTTTTAAGTCATGGAGAATATTTGTTTTTTTATTCAGAGGCGTAGTACTGATGAGTTTGTTTTGTGGGTCGGCATGAATAATACAAAAATGTGATTAATGTGGGTGAAAGAAAATGAAAACCTGATGAAATTCAAAACACATTTGATAAGAGTGAATGATGATGAGAAACAATTTATTTCTGTGTAGATGATTTAAATTATGTTTTAAATAAGAACGGAGTAGCCTTTTATTACTTGAGGTTTGTTGTTAATGGTCCAGTCTTCTTTGACATATTTTAATAATTAGGTTATATTCCCTACAGATATTTTACTATTGCAGTGGGACCCCTTTGTCAAATAAAATATCTTTAAAAATAATTGTTTTCAGCATTTGCAAGGGATTGTTTGTAAACAAATCAAGGCCCCATAACCCTCATCTGTTTTAGCGATATTAACTGAGTCAGATCTAGGTTTATCCTGAATGAACTTTTGAACATAACACTTCATCAGTAATCAAACAAAAGAGTCAGATGGAATGGGACACCAGTTTAGAGACACATTTACCTCCACATTGTTCGTAAGGGAGGTAAGTTAGAATTAAGATTATTCATGATGTGTGATATTTTATTTTTCATGAACGCAGATTAATCTATAGGCCCAGTGGTTTCAGTATTATATCAATAATTTAAACTTAAAACAACAGATTCATCTATAGGCCCAGTGGTTTCAGTATTATATAAATACGTTAAGCTTAAAACAACAATTTTAGCCAGTAGAGGAGCATTGGGAGAAAATGCTCTTGGGCGGCAGTGGCTCAACGGTAGAGTGGCCGTCCTTCAACTTGAAGGTAGTAGGTTTGATTCCCGCTCTCCCCACAGTACATACTGTCGTTGTGGCATTTGGCCACACATTGCCTCTAGTGTCTGTAGCACTGGTGTATGAATGTGTGTGACTATGGAGGTGTGTTTGAGTTGAGAAGGTTGAGTGCCGTTTGTGTGACAGCCCCCCTCTATGTCTGCCCCAGTGTGTGAATGGGGTGAGTGGAAGCACGATGTAAAGCGCTTTGGGTGCCCCATTCCTGAGTCTGTATCCATAGCCAGTCTTGTTGATTATTTGGCTGAGGGGGTTTAGACCTATGCAGAATAGCAGTGGGGATAGAGCATCTCCTTGGTATATGCCACATTTGATGGATACTTGTGCATGTTGCTTGACGTTGGCCTCAAGGGTTGTTTTCTACAGCCTCATCGAGTTTGCGATGAAGTGTCTTAGAGTCCTGTTGATGTTGTACATCTCCAAGCATTCAGTGATCCATGTGTGTGGCAATTAGTCATATGCTTTCTTGTAATCAATCCAGGCAGTGCACAGGTTTGTGTTTCGGGTTCTGCAGTCTTGGGTGACTGTTCTGTCAACCAGGAGTTGGTGTTTGTCTCCTCTGGCTTCTTTGTTTGTTTCTTTGATGATGCCTGACATGAGCTTCCATGTTGTGGAGAGACAGGTTATTGGTCGGTAGTTGGATGGGACTGTACCCTTTGTGGGATCCTTCAGGATCAGGATTGTATGCCCTTAAGTAAGTCATTCAGGGTGCGTCCCATCCCTTAGCATCTGGTTCATTTGTGCTGCAAGGCGCTCGTGGAGTGCAGTGATTTTCTTAAGCCAGTAGGTGTGGATCCTGTCAGGGCCTGTTTTTTATACCTGAGACTCTTTCTTGGATGTCTGCCGCTGTGATCACCACATCACCTTGTTGACACTTTCTGTGATTATAATGATCCTATTATATAGGAATATTTTCCACTTGTTTTGCTCAAGTGTAGCACCTTTCATTTTTTTTTTTTTTTTTTTTTTTTTTTACAAAATATAATTCTTCTGACCCATATAGGTAGAAAAATAAAAATACTACAATTATTTGATCATTTAAAAAGTTACAATTCATTTTCTATTGTTAAAATATTATTAAATTGTTGAATGTTTCTACATTTATAAAATAGATTAAACTAGTTCTTTACTTATGTAGGCCTTTACCTGTTAATTATATGCATTCCAAATGGACTTTAAAATGGATTCAGATAGAAAAAGTATAACATAATAAACAAACCATTCTTTTCACACTGTGCGTCTTGTGTATCGCTGGATAAAAATAAAAAGACTGTACAATCAATCAGTCTATGGCAGATGATGTCTGAAGCAATAAATGTGTTTTTTAATTTATTTGAAAAAACCTAACATTTTAATTTTTTAGACATTTTTGAAGTGGAATTGAATATAGGCTACAGTTATGTGACTAATAAGAAGTAAACTATTAAAAACTTTAATAGGTCCATTATTAGTTTAGACAAAATTGACTTGACTGTGCCCTACAAATATTACAATGCTTTCTTTTACAACAATTACAAATATTTTGTACAAATTAAATGGTTTGGAAGATAAAAAAAACAGTTCTTAATAGAAAAGACAACAACAATTTTCAAAACTGCCATCAAGTTATGCCTTTCCATTTTGAAAGGCACAAAAGATACTGCACTTTTTTTGTACATTGTTCCAGTTTATTAGACAGCTATTCCAAAAACACTGAACAATGTTTTGTTTTATTTACTTATTTTTATTTAAGTTATTATTTATTTGTGACACACTGCTTGTGAGCTTTCACTATAATGACAGCACTAACAGGAGTAGGAAAATATTTTAGCAGGCAGGGCACAGGTTTGAAAACTGGCAGCAGCAGAGATGTAGATTGATTGATGGATTTGAGTGTAGACCTCAAAACACCCATGTTATTTGTGTGAAACAAACAGCAGGGTTAGCAAGTAAACCAATACTGCACTATTCATATGACAGCTAAATATGCACACAGGCGCATAGGAGACAAAGAAGGCATGAATAAAGAAAAAGCTGGAGTCACAGAGCGGTTGACAGAAGCAGAGAGAACCTGTTTGATGGTAAAGGAGTGTGAGCTGTGGCCCGCTGATTGAAAAATGCTGTGATTGTCCTAACCTTGGTGAGTGAACCTTGTCAGAGCCATCTCCTCTGCTATCGATCTGTGGCTGTAGAGCAGTGCCCTGGACGCACTGGACTCATTACAAGAGCACATGTTTTTCAGCAACAAAATGCCTAAATGCTATAGGACCATACATTGTGAAAACTTTATCTGCACAATGTTTAATTTGGGTTTGTCAGTGTCTTTGGCCGTCCATATCAGAGTTTATTTATCAGTCAGCTGTCTATCAGTCAGCATTTGGACAGAATGTTATTCAAAAATCAACACACTTTAAATTCTTACCAATAGGTTGTTATGTTCTACTTATACAGAATGTCACTGAAAGTCAAAAACAGGCATGGGTGCTGGTAAAATACTTTGGAAAAAATGGCTTGCATGTTTTTAAAAGACTTTGATAAAAGCTTGGGCAATCGCTGACACACTTTCTGCAAGATCATTGATCTATTATCCTGCTCATCTGATCTCTTGACTTGCTGTTTTTCTGTCTGTGTATGTCTAACAATAACAGGACAAACATCACAACAGATCAATCTGTTGCAGTGTTGTTGCAGTTCAAAGGTAAAATTTAGAACTTTCTGTTTTTATTACAGCCTTTTTTTTAATTTTTGCCATTTAAAATATGTACTTTCAGTACTTATAATAACGCGGCCACTTGGAGCTGTGACCGTAAAGTCTCTGGTGCCTGTCGTGGCGGCAACCCCCGAACGTGGTGGTGGACACCAGAATTAAGGGATGCCGTCAAGCTGAAGAAGGAGACCTATCGAGCCTGGTTGGCTTGTGGGACTCCTGAGGGAGTGGATGGGTACTGGCAGGCCAACCCCGGCTGGTTGTGGATACAAAAACCCGGGTCAGGTTTTGTTAAACTTAGCCAAGACTGGGTTTAGGGTGACCAGATTTTCAAACTCAAAAATGGGACACTTTATTTTATAAACAAATCAAAGGACAGCACCTTAAAAGAAATTCCTTAATGGAAAATGTTTTGCAAAATCAATAAACCACCAGTAAACACAAAAAAACATGAGCTGATTGGAATGAGTAACATTTTATTATATTAACATGTAACAAACATGTGCTTTCCTAAACGTAAACAGTTGTATCGTTCCTTTAGCTTGTAGTAAAACTTTCATTTTAGGCTGATGATAGACTGAAACACTGGAAAGCTGGAGAAGAGATGTTTAGGACCAATCAGTATATGAAACACTGCTGATCTTTTCCAATTAGTTAACTGACACACAAAGTCTACTGCCAAAGGAGTCCTGGCAAGTTAATCTTTATTAAGTAAATCTCTAAATTTTTTCCTAATTCCAAATAAAAATATTTTAATTTAGAGCATTTATTTGCAAGAGGATAGTGATAGAAGTGTTTTTTTTTTTTTTTATACTTATCCTTATTAAATAAGATTTGGTTCAGGTGATCACCTAATCAGCATCTCATTCAGTAGAATGAGGTGTGCCTGTGTTGGGATTCGACAGACATTGGAATGGCTTCCATAATTGTAGAGATGTTGATTCAATGGAAAAATTGCAGTGGTCTCTTAATTTTTTCCAGAGCTATTTTATTTATTTATATATTTATTTATGTTTATATTTTATTTTACCTACAGACGTTGTGACTTCATTAAAAATATATCTCCTTGTTGTTGAAGCTCTATGCTGACAGACAAGTCTTAATTTAAGCCTCTTAAAAATGTCTCATTATCCTTGATGTTTGAACTTTCATCAACAGCTAATGAAAAGACAATAAAATGGCATGTCTTGTCAGCCAACCTTCTTGTAATATTTCCTGATAGTTTCCTAACTCGGTGCAATAGTGTTTCTTGACAACCTGATGGTGTTAAATGCATGCCTCTGGTCAAGGCTCACCAGTTCACACCATTCTAACATACATTTCTTGACAAATGCTCCAACAGAAAAACTTTTTTAAGCTCGGGCAATTTCTTT